>JAGDQP010010628.1:8396-55269 GCA_022664845.1 Lepisma saccharinum | reverse complement strand
TATATATATATATATATCATCATCATCATCATATTCAGCCGTTTTCTATCCACTGCTGGATGAAGGCCTCCCCCTTTTCTTTCCACATATCTCGGTCTGCTGATATCCTCATCCATGTAGCTCCTGAAAAACGCTTGATTTCATCTACCCATCTTACATTTGGACGTCGTCTCGGTCGTTTCTTTTCTCTAGGAATCCACTGTAGTACATTTGTCGTCCACCTTCCATCTGTTCGTCTAGCTATGTGACCGGCCCATCTCCACTTCATCTTCTTCGCAGTCTTGATTACATCCTCTACCTTTGTTTGTGCACGAATCCATTCATTTCTCTTCCTGTCCCTCCTTGTTATTCCTAGCATGCGTCTCTCCATTGCTCTTTGTGTGACTCTCAATCTTTGAGTCGTTTGCGCATTCAATGCCCAAGTTTCACAGCCGTACATCATTACAGGTAAGACACATTGATTATAAACTTTACGCTTCAGACACATTGGTAATTTGCTTTTGAAAATAAAGTGTAGTCTTCCAAAAGAACTCCACGCCATTTTACATCTTCTATTTATTTCATCGGTCAACTTTGCATTCGATGTTTTGAGCTGGCCTAGGTAAACATACTCATCAACTATGCCTATTGTCTCTCCGTTAATCTTCACTTCCTTCTTTGGAGCATGTTGGTTGTACATTACTTTTGTTTTACTTAAGTTCATTTTAAGGCCTATTTTCGAACTCTCGTTACTCAGTCTTCCATTCTGGTTTGTAATTCTTCTGCATTTGAAGCAAACAGGACTATATCATCAGCGAACCGTAGGTGATGAAGATATTCGGCATTAATTTTAATTCCAACTTCATCCCAGTTTAAATTTTGGAACACTCTCTCCAGGACCGCACAAAACAGCTTTGGAGAAATTGAATCTCCTTGCCTTACCCCTTTTCCAACTTTAAATTTTTCACTGTCTTGATGCAGTCTAATGACAGATGTGGCAGTCGAGTAAATGTTTCGCAGTAACTTGATGTATGCACTTTCGATGCTTTGATGTTCAAGTGATTTAAGTACTGCTGACAAGGAGACCGAATCGAAAGCCTTTTCAAAATCTATGAATCCCAAACATAGTGGAAGTTCATATTCATTAGTCCTTTCCATAACTTCATTCAATGTTTGTATGTGGTCCATTGTGCTAAATCCACGACGAAATCTGGCTTGTTCCCTTCCCTGGTTAAAATCTAAGTCTCGTTCAATACGATTCAAAATAACTTTGGTGAACATTTTGTATAGAACTGACAGTAAACTAATTGGTCTGCAGTTTTTGACGCGTTCTTTGTCCCCTTTCTTGTATAACAAAATGATAACGGCATTGTTCCAACTTGAGGGTATTTCCCTCTTCCTCAGGCACATCGAGAATAGTTTAGCAAGTTCCTCTTTCATTTTTTCACCTCCCCATTTAAACATCTCTGCTGTGAGTCCATCTTCTCCTGGCGATTTTCCGTTCTTCATTCCTCGAAGTACTTTATCCACTTCTTCTTTCATTACGTCCGGGACTTCTACATCAATTTCTTCTGTGTCTGCATTTCCTAGTTCTTCCTCGGAGTAGTACAATTCTCTGTAGAAATTTTCAAATATGTTTATAATTTCTTCCTTATTTCGTGTTACGCTCCCGTCTGGTCTCTTAACTGCAATTATTTGCTTTTCTCCTACCATGAGCTGCTGTTTGGCTTTCTTCAGGCTCTTGTTTTCTTTGATTGTATTTCTAACAAGATTATCGTTATATCTTCGTACATCCTCTCTTATTTTCTTCCTTACTATTTTATTTAGTTCTATGTACTCAATCCTCTTTATGCAATTTTCCCCTTCTTTCATTTTCCTTCTTTTCTTCATCAAGAGTTTAGTTTCTTCTGAGATTTTGCTCTCTTTTTTCTTTCTGATGCCTGCTATTTCCTTGGCTGTTTCTCTTATTATTTCAGTCAATACTCAGTGCTTTTGAGAGGATGCGTCTCCTTTGTGTTTACAAAAATGTCCCAGCTGCACTACACCACCATGGTGTCCATCTGCACCCTCCCACGGGGGGCTGCGCCCCCAAAGGGGAGGTTTGCCCCATTTATTGTAACCTACTCTTGGTCATACACATTCAAAGAAAATTTCGTTTCTCTACCTTCAATGATTTGGAAATTGGGTTTTTGGGGCGGCCATTTTGGATCCAAGTTGATGAATTTTTTTAATTTTTGTTATATTATCGTGACCTACTTGTGATGGTACATATTCAAGTAAAATTTCATTTATCCAGATCAGACGGTGTTCAAAATGGGATTTTCGCAGTCATTTTGGATCCAAGATGGCGACATTTCCTAAATGTTGTAATATTTCCTTAAACTACTCATCATAATGCACCTTTATACCAAATTTAGTATCTCTAGCTTGAACGGTGTGGAAAATTAATTTTTAGGTCCGTCATTTTGGATCTAAGGTGGCGTCTTTGAATACATCATGTAATATTTTAGTAACATACAAGTGATAATGAACCGTGTTACCCAATTTGATATTTCTAGCTGCAGCCGTTTAGGCTGTGTATTTTATACAACAATGGGTTTGGCGGCCATTTTGGATCCAAGATGGCGACTTTTTCAACATTTCGTAATATTTTCTTGAACTACTAGTGACAATACACCTTTATGCCAAATTTCGTATCTCTAGCTCAAACGATATGGAAAGTAGATTTCTTGCTTCCGCCATTTTGGATCCAAGATGGCGTCTTTGAACTCATTAGGTAACATTATCGTAATCAAATAGTGATGTGATACCTTTATGCCAAATTTGATTTCAATAGCCCCAGCGGTTTAGGCTGTGTATTCTATACAACAATGGGTTCGGCGGCCATTTTGGGTCCAAGATGGCAACCGATTTTGCTCATTAACGAACATAACCAAGCTATTAAGCCTAGAAACAACATATAAAAATTTGGTTCAAATATCTTCAAAATTATGGCCGCTAGCGTGTTAATATCGACTCAAAGATTGAGAGTCACACAAAGAGCAATGGAGAGGTGCATGCTAGGAATAACCAGGAGGGACAGGAAGAGAAATGAATGGATTCGCGCACAAACAAAGGTAGATGATGTAGTCAAGACTGCGAAGAAGGTGAAGTGGAGATGGGCCGGCCACATAGCTAAACGAACAGATGGAAGGTGGACGACAAATGTACTACAGTGGATTCCTAGAGAAAAGAAACGACCGAGACGACGTCCAAATGTAAGATGGGTAGATGAAATCAAGCGTTTTTCAGGAGCTACATGGATGAGGATATCAGCAGACCGAGATATGTGGAAAGAAAAGGGGGAGTCCTTCATCCAGCAGTGGATAGAAAACGGCTGAATATGATGATATATATATATACATATATATACTTTGATATCGTACCGATCTCAATAGGTAGCTTTTTCTTCGAAATCTACCTAATATACGTTAATGGACGTGTACCATGCAGACGTACTTCAAGTCCAGAGCGCATGTAATAAAATATGTGAAATGGACGACAATTCGAAGATAATGTGGAGTTAGTTTTATAGTAATGGAAAGAAAAGCGGAAGCACATGGCAACATTCGTATGAGCTGGACAACATAACTTTAGTGCCGAATGCGCTTTTCGCGCTATTTTATGGTGTTCCCATAATTCGTTGGTCAGCCTGCAATTCAGTACGTCGGTCGAGGACAAGTGAAAGTGATTCTGCAGAAATTACACTGCTTTAGTTCCTTTACATGACTTTATTATGCATGTTTATCGAAGCCTGGAACTCAACTAATTTAGAATCATCGCTGTGTAATTCTGAGAGTGTCTGCATGAGGCACAAGGGTTGGATTTTTTTTATTCTTTAAGAGAAAACTTTATCACAGTCGTGGGCTTTTGGCAAGATATTTGTAATTTCTTGTAATACGTAGCAAATAATGAAAATACTTAAAAGAGAACCACATTTCAAATATCAAAACAGCAAACCTAACATCATTTTTACTTTATGCTTGCTGTAGTTTTACCTGGCGAACCGCTACTTGAAATTTACTGAAAGATGAGCTAAAATTGTCCGGTAGAAAATTTCCTTACCGAACACGGAGAAACGAGAACTAACCTTGAAAGATATGGTTGCCAAGTAATTATTCGTTTTTAACAACTCGAGTACAGTACTGAAATGATATGTATTATTAAAATTCACTGCACTAATTCCGTAGAACACTAACGTTATATACGAAAGACAAGAGAAAACGTCTTTTTTCTATCGGTTATTAAGAATGGAGCACGATATTGATGCTTCATAATTTCTGATTATATGATATTATTTACGTTTATCATTTACAAAGAAATGTTAGTAGCAAAATACAAATATATGTAGCGTGCGAAGTTATAGTAAATGTAATCTCTATCTCTCTATATATATAATTTTATCAGACGAAAAGGGAAAACTCATATCAGTTCTCCATCATGGAGCATCTACGTGGAGAACATCTGAGATAAATGAAGATTTTTCTCTTTTCAGACTGTGTGTATGCGTGCGTGTGATAAACATCGATATGAGTATGCTTTGTTCCCAGCGGCTGTATCTTCCTCGGTAGACCGTTCGTATTCGGGAGCTCCTCGGTTCGGTAGCAGCGGCTCACATTAGTGGGCTGGAATGGAAGATATGGCGCCTGCTTATTTTGTACGATGTGTTCCGATTTACTACATTCATTGAACTCCACTAAATTTATGCCTGGAACCAAGTGCATACAAAGCAACCTCTTGACTCTGCTTTTCCAGTGGAAATAATGAGAATTTAATCTGACCACCTACTTTGGTCGCCATTTCGAGAATGTCAGAATGAGTTTTGAAACCACCTCATTCTAGAACTACCCGGTCTACATACTAGAACTACCCTCACAAAATATAACATCTGAAAGTAACTTCTATCTTACTGGTGGATTTCTAGAAACCTCTAATTTATAATTTTTGATAGGCCAACTTCGGTTCTTTTTTTTACTAAGTTTTCATTCGTTAATTTTATGTTCTCTCTCTCTTCTCCACTTCTCTCTACCTTTTTTCTATGTCTTTGGCTGACAGATATTTGTTGGTTTCCATTTTTCATTGTGTGTGTGTTTAAATTACTCACTCCGTCATCTTATGAATGCTGTTTCGTCTTGCCTTTATTTCTTCATTTTATCAAAACTAATACATATGAGGAGCTTGTTTCCAAACACCACTTAAGACATTTTTTGTAATTTTACAGGTGAAACAAAAAACTGCAGTTCCTCCTTTAATGGAACGCATTTCAGTGTTATACTGTGTATGGTTAAATAAAGAAAACATGCCAAAATGTTACCAAAAAAATCTCATTTCGGGTTTCGGTCTAAACAACGTAACAAAACTTTATTTTCTTGCAGAAACCACTTAAGTCATAATATTTTACAGAATCAATGTTCTGCACAATAATGAACATAAATTTTATACATTGTTCGCGTTAAAAAATGCTTATAATGCATTATTATTTTTATAATTTATTATTTACAAACATTTATTATTTATCGTTTATTGATTATTACATTACATTGTAAAAATACTTTAAAACAACAGCCTACAGAAAACCTTCTACAAATTTTAAAATATCTTACGACTTTATAACTGATATCTTTTAAAATAATCCAAATGACAGAATTTTATTGTTAACAACAATGTTCACACCCCATGTAATAACGAACAAAGGGTATGTCTTTTTGACTTGAAGCTTTATACAACAGTATTTAATTATACGAAAAGTTCTTCAAAATCTTCGTCTAAGAGTTCCTAATCAATTTCTGTACATACACATTTAGTGCTTCTTCATAGAATGCTTGATTATCATCAGTAAGATCTAGAAATTTTAACAGCCTGTTTACGTCTACTCTCTTCTCATGACTTACACAGTTTATACTGGGACGCATTTATGAGGCTAGGGACGTTTCTAAGGTTCCTCTTCAAAACAGCTGAATAAGAGTTTAACAATAAACAATACTCAGAGTAACAACCAAAGGTTAAACTTTCAATGTAGTCAAGGAATGCCGGAGTGACTTATGGGGAGTTCGGAATTAATATTTTTAAGGACTTAGGTGGACGTTGGGGAAAAAGTGCCTTTTCTCCTTTAATTTCAACATGATTTATGCCAGCTTTGAAGGTTATTTTAGACAGGTATACGTACCTTGACCTAACAAGAACAAATAATAAAAAATACTTTTTAAAGACATACTTTTCTTAAAGAATTCGTACTAAAACAAACAAAAAAAAATTTAGTAATTTTAGTTTAAAAATGAGTTATTTTTACTTTTTAGTACGAATTGCTTAGAAAAGTATGTCTTTGAAAAGTCTTTTCTTATTTTTTTGCCGACTTATTTCGGTCTTTGGAAACTGTTTCTGATGCTGATCTTGTTACCCAAATCCTAAATTGTTCTGCAACCAGTCAAAACCCAACATCATGGCAGGGACAACCAGTATTTATTTTATGATAAAGAAGTCCATATTAAAAAAAAATATTAAAATATGATTTTAAAATATATAAATATATGAAAGCAACGATGGAATATTGTATTGTCACCCAACGTACGTCGCTGTGCAAAATTTCCATCATGTATGACATCGGGAAAGGAGTTAACGTTGCAAGATTTGAGGACAAAACGAATCATTATGAACTAAACATAAGAATGTCAAATTAGCACAAAAAACGAAAACCGTCAAAACATGACTTATGTGGGTTTGGAAACAAGCTCTTCATATATATATATATATATGCGCTGTTTTTCCATGTTTGAGTTAACACATCTTGCAGGTTTATATTTGATAACATCCATAAAGGACACATCAGCCTGTGGTTAAATATGGGCCCAGCTACAAATCAGGCCCCAGTGTTCAACGATGAAAGGGCCCCAACTGCCCAACATAAAGAAAAAAGGGCCCAGGGCCCCAACTGCTCATGTAATGAAAGAAGGGCTCCAATTGCACAATATAATGAAAGAAGGGCCCAAGGCCCCAGGCACAAACTAAATCACAGTTTCCAATAAAAAAAAGACCATAGTGATAGATGGGACTAGCCACAAATCCAGTAACAAAAGGGCCCTATTGAAAAGGTTAACTTACTGATGGAAGGATGGAAGAGACGTGTGTGTTGGCAGCGTAATAACCAGTGATCTACCGAATTATTTAGCTTTCTTCTGATTTAGCTTTCCTCTCTTTCTCTTTCTTTCTTTATTGTTTTCATTAATTTTTTTCTGAGAGGGCCTAGGCCGCGATTGCGGCCTAGCGGCTCTGGCCAGTCCGCCCCTGGGTATATTACATCTCACGGACAAAATTGTTCTTCCTGATATGAGACAGTCCGTCCATAGGAATAGTGGGAACACCGGTTCGCTTCGATCATTCCCTGTGTTCCTCTATATTGTTCAAAGAGGGGGTTGCGGGACACTTTTTTTGAGTCTGACATCCGTTTGTAATTCATATCCAAGTTGCTATTTTTGGGGGGAATTGTTTGTTAGGTTTGTTTATAGCTTTTTTTTTTCAAAGAAAGAACATAAAACACTTAAGACAATACAAGGATCGCACAGGACAGCACAAAAACATACATGGGACTTGAGGGGCTTCTTCTCTCCTCTTGTTCTTGTAGCATAGTGTAATATAAAACATACTTGTGATTAGTATTTGACATTTATAATTAATATGGTATAACAGATACATGTTCCTTTTTGTCCTACACTGTTAAGTGGCCTTTCTCCAGCTATTACTTGTTTCAGCAGTATTGCTGGTCTTTATGTTAGTATTACATTTACATTACGCAACACTAGTAAAGCAAACACGTTTAGATTTTTTTGATGGGTTATAGACATATGATACCGTGCAAAGTACCTGTATATGTGGAGAACCAGATTGACACTTACGTCCGCCACAATTTCTCGTCGCCACTGCAGTGGTGCCTCTCTTATTCACCTGCAAAATCATGTCTCTTGTGTATTTTCCGTTTTTTTTTATTGCAGTGCAATTTATTTAAATGTTTGTTTGTATGGTTAGTCTTGTACTGCCTCATTGTGTTCAATGAGGTGTTTGGCGTTTTACTATTATTGTTAATTGCCGATAGTAATATTTAATATTTCGTTTAGAGCTATTTTACGTTTGGTTACACGATGACACTAATTAAAATTTTTTATTATCGACTTGATAAAAAGAACATTCACACACGAACACACCACGACGCGGTCACGATTACACGAAACACAACGAAACGAATAACACAAAAAAACACAAGTAACACCGATCCTATCACCGCGATTTAGATATAAGTTCGCTCTATGGACTTCCTGGGGAGCATTAACACTCTGGTATTCCAGGGGTATACATCCTCATCGTTCATTCACACTCACGTTTTTTTTTCAGTCATTCACACTATTCCTTAATGTTTTATTGTTTGGAATTCAATGTGATGTAACTTTATGTGCTAGAAGGCTGTTCAGCGATTCTAATATCTTTCCCAGTGCTAATTTGAGATTTTTTCAGTTAGTTGTTTTAATATTATTATTTTTTAAGGATTTCTTATGATTTCATTTATATTTGTGTCCCTTAGCTCGAATTTTCCTTTCATCCCGATGCTCTGGGTATCCTCACAGCGAAACAGTACATGATCTGGTGTAGCTACGACATGGCACCTCAAGCACAAGTTTGATTCCACGGTCTCTCTAAGGGCCGTGTCCTGAAATAAAATGCATCACGTTTTCAGTTATTTAAGATCACTCAGATCTATCCTTTCTTGCATTAATGGAAAGAAGTTGTAAACTCTACGGCCCTTATCAGAGCGCTTATATTTCTTGCTAGATGTCGATTATAGCTTCGTCTAATTGACTTTTGTCTGTTATTCTTCTGCCTATGATGTCAGCTGCTCTTTTCTCATTGTTTTTTTTTTGAGCCAGTATTTCGCTGCTTGTTCAGCTGAAATTGCATTGGTGGGGTAGCCGTAGTTCGAGGGCTTCTATTGAATTAGTTCGGAGGGCCCCAGTGAGAATCGAATGATAATCCGTCGCTGAGCCTTGTCCGGTTCCAATGCCTGTCTCACATCCGTCATTCTATGGTCCAGGCGCTTGCGCCATAGGATATTATGGATCTTATAATTGAGTTGTGGTATAGAGATGGACGGATTATATATAACGGAATGTTTAGATCTCTCTGAGCTAGAGTTATTAATTTATTTTATATTTTTAAAGTTTTACGTGCAGTTTCTTTAGTATGTTTTCTAAAATTTAGTTTCTCATCCAGCGTAACGCCAAGGTATTAAAAAATTCCGTTCTACTTATTAAAGAGTTATTTATTTTTATAATTGGTCCTCTTCCGTCATCTAATTATCCTTTAAAGAGCATGCATTGTTTTATTGGCCGAGATAGAAAGTTTTTTGTTTAGGCACCATAATGTTGTTTGCCTTGGTTCCAATTTCTTACCTGTTACTACCGGACGCGAGAACCGGGAGATCATCCGCGTACCCTACCACTGCATCTGTATCATCTAATTCATTCAGAGCTTCAAGGCACGGCTGGAACGCTATATCCCAGAAGCCCGGTCCGATAACAGATTCCTGGGGACATCCTTTCGTTGGCGTTTTTTATGCTGGCCCCATCTGCGGAAGACATTTTATTATTTTTCTATCATGGAAATAATTTTTGACTAGGAGCTATAGTTTTGGGTGTAGATTTAGGTATTTTAATTGTTGCAACAGGACCGGCCACCAGAGGTTATCGAATGCGCCCGAAGTATTGAAATATATACCCAAGATATATTTTACTTGTGTTAATTTAATTCTGTTAATGTTATCGTATAATTTATTGAGTGCATCCCCTGTTGGCTTGTTCTTTCTAAACCCGAATTACAGTTCACACGTTTCAATATTTGGTCATATTGCATGTGCTTTTTGTGTTAGAATCTCTTCAAATATTTTGCTGAGTTACATTTAAGAGGCAAATTGGCCTATAATATATTGGATTAGTTTTATCATTATCATCTCCTTTTAGTATATATACAGGGTGTTCCGTAATTCCTATGACAGCGTTTGGGAGTTGAAAGTAGACATCAAAACAAACAAAAAACTAGATGGACACAAGTCGCAAAGTGGCGTCCTTTACGAGTTATGGGCGTGGGAAATTTGGCGGCACGGAACTTTGAGAAGCTATAGCACAAAGAAGAATGGCCGTGACACAGGCGGCGTGGAATTTCATAAAGGAAGTCATATGCGTTGTATCCAAAAATATCAAAATTAAAACTCCAGAACAATTGCGCAACGGATTCCCCAAAGGAAGTGAGGGATTCCCGCTTATGTTTGCAAATAAAGATCTTTGAAAATGAGCTGGAAAGAAAAAAGTATGTAATATTAAAGTAGAATTCGTCTGTGCCACTTCGATAGTGCAAACAGAATCAAAGATATGGAGAATTGTGGGGTTGCTATGAGTGGTTGCATAACTACCAGTATATAAGTTTCAACCATACCAGAAAGATTCGTGTATTGAAGGGTAGATTAATGTGTTATCAATTCATACAACGTTGCACTCTCCATTTGTATTACCACACACACGTACGGAGTCATTTTGGTAACACGTTGTTACTGAACCCACGAAATAGTATGTTCTACTGTCTGTATTACTTTGTCGTCTAACCTGTCGTCTACAACTCGTAGATTGTCCTGTTACCTTTTGCACCCTACAGTGGAAATGACATACGTTGTTTCAATGTTTGCACTACCACAAAACTGCAGTGATAGGTGAAGGGAAGTAAGGAGGTCTGAAGGACTTTCCACCGTGTGTTCGTGATTTCTAGAAACATATGCTGAAGCTATGAACTAATTAAATAGTATGCAGATCAGCACGCATTCGAATAGAAAGGACAACAAAATTAGGAAACAACAGTACCACGCAATCTTGTCCTCTTTGCACAAGGACCCACCACTGCGAGAACCTGCGGCGAACATTAAGGGTCCCTGCGACAAAGGCACAAAACAACTATGTTTTCAATACAAGACACTCTGAACACTCACAAAGGAAACACTGGTCACTAGGTCAGTACGTACCACTTACCAAGTTCGAACCGAAGAGTACTCATTGTGACGATCCAACGGACGCATGTGGGGAGTCCATTGCATGAAGCGACATGTACTACAAGAGCTGCTGGAAGGAACGCCCACGAACAGCGATGCATGTCTCACACCGACGACGTATGTTCGCATAGACGCGATCGAAAACGGCTGGCATGTCTCGGATTTCCTCAGCCGGAGCTGCAATGCGTGCCACGAGATCTCCCTCCGACTCTACCTGGGTATCATACACCATACGTTCCCATACGTTCACACTGAATCGTTCCTGAAATGCACGCTCTCGAACACCATGAGGATTTTCGACTGCCCACATGTGGCTACTATGACAGTTAAACACACCATCCCTAGAGAAGGTCGCCTCGTCAGTGAAGAGTATCAGTTGAAGAAATGCAGGATCCTGTGCAAAGCGCTGAAGTATCCACTGACAGAAGTCTACACGTGGCGCAAAATCGGCTGGACCAAGACTTGGAACTCGCGCAATATGGTATGGATGCAAGTGTTCTTGGTGGAGAACCCTCCAAACAGTGGTACTGCTTCCCCTCAAGTCACGTGCCATATGTCCGGTGCTCGTCGAAGGATCCCGTTCCACTCGTCGAAGCACATCCTCTTCAAACTGCGGGGTGCGTATGCGTCTCGGAGCACCACAGTCGATTCTATTGACGGTGAAGGTACCTCTCTCCCTAGGCCGACGTTCTAGTCTGGCAAAGATAGTACGTGACGGTACTCGACGATGTGGAAAGCGCTCGGCGTAAAGAAGACGCGCACGCCTTCCATGACGATGAGCTTCGCCATAAATTAATAGCATTTCTGCATACTCATCAAACGTGAACTCGGCCATTGCATTAAACTGCACGATCAGATCACGAGAGACTGTTCCCTGGCCCCGAGCACAAAGCAAACTGTTGTACGGTGGAGAAGATTGTACTGATAGGTGTACCGGTACGTCACGTTATGTGCAGGGGCTCGCAGCGTGAACGTCATACACACCAGTTGGAAAGCCATGTGAAAATGCTGGTTTTTGTTGAACCAATTTGCTGCGCTTGTTGATAGATACATATTCTGGTGAAATGGGATACGAAGTCAGAACCAAGATTGGACATGTGAAGCACTCGGGAGGTAAAACCGGTACGAACTGTTTATTATACACGTTATTCCTGCAAATTTACTTTTCTTCCTGCAATGCACAAAAGTGTTGTATTGTCTGCTTCTTTTCTCGATTATGTTACGTCGAACACACACACATTCCACTATGAACAACAAAAATGGCAAATTGTGGTTTTGGCTCAGTTGGTGATGATTACTGCGTGTCTTGTGACAACCTTGAATGATAAGGCTCGTATGGTTTAGTCTTCATTGTGCCATCATGTTGTTTCCGGTCCACAAGCATTCATAAATAGAAATAGTCCAATACTTCATGCATTCATATTAATGTCTTCCACGATCTGCACACGTGACACAATGCGTGCGTGCGTGAATTGTTATTAACGTCCTAAACGAGCTAAAGAGCTTCTAAGGACGGGACCTACACCTTTACATGGGTTCCGACCCACATGTGTCCCCACCGGGAATCTAACCCGGGACCCCTTTGTTAGACGGAAGCGAGCGTTACCACTCACCCACACTGGACACGTGCAACAATGAGTGGCATATCTCAAGCTTCGACATTCGTTTCAAAATTGTACAAAACCGCCTTCTGTCTTGGCCCTCTTCACTCGTTCTTTAAACTCGGGATTTACCAATTACGTTCGATCATACCCTAGGCACACTCTCGGAACCAGAAACACACTTCGAAACTACATACTACTGTATTTGTTATTTATGGCCATTACGTATCTGAAGCTCCGGTCGGGATAGATAAGGGTCCACGATTTGGAAAGCAACGGCCCAGGCCTTACAGAAGGTATCTCAGCATTTGTCTGGTGAGAATGACCTACACCAGTGAAACTTTCCGTCACGATGTTCGGTCGCAGTAGGGCTCGGACACACATACCGCGTGGCAGGGAGACACACAAAGTACTTCATTCATTTTGCATGTCACTCAATGACGTTCTCTGTTAATGCAGATAGCGTACATCGCAAACACAAATAGCACATGCCTGTCTTGAATGATATGTGCGACTTTTTTCCATAGTATGTACTTAGGACAGTCTACTATAAATGTGTTTCAGGTACACCCAGTAGAGTTGCAGCAAGTTAAGAGTTTAGCTGCATGGTTTGAATGGATGCCAGTTGTTTTCCGAGCAACCCAGGGTGGTTTGGTAACAAACTTTGATTATTATGCAAAATGAATAGAGTCCAGTCATATTTTGCACAATGATTCTCGGCTTAATACTACTAGTATCATTTGTTACTCCCACAGATCAATAATAAGACTACGTTTTGTACTGCTTTTGCGTGTTTCACATGTACGTAGAACCCTCAGTAAACCCACTATCTTCCATGTGACATTTCAAAAACGTTATACACTTGCAACTTGTTTACTGGTAGTTATGCAACCAGTCATCGCAACCCCACAATTCTCCATATCTTTGATTCTGTTTGCACTATCGAAGTGGCACAGACGAATTCTACTTTAATATTACATACTTTTTCCTTTCCAGCTCATTTTCACCGATCTTTATTTGCAAACATAAGCGAGAATCCCTCACTTCCTTTGGGGAATCCGTTGCGCAATTGTTCTGGAGTTTTAATTTTGATATTTTTGGATACAACGCATATGACTTCCTTTATGAAATTCCACGCCGCCTGTGTCACGGCCATTCTTCTTTGTGCTATAGCGTCTCAAAGTTCCGTGCCGCCAAATTTCCCACGCCCATAACTTGTAAAGGACGCCGCTTTGCGATTTATGTCCATCTAGTTTTTTGTTTGGTTTAATGTCTACTTTTAACTAACAAACGCTGTCATAGGAATTACGGAACACCTTGTATATAGTGTGTTTTCTATATATATATGCCTATACTTGAATATTTTAGCAGTCGTGTTGTAAGTAAAACCGTCGTAGGCGATGTAGACATAAGTTAAGCAACATTTCGAACATACTCAATCTATTTATTAGATATTTCTGCTTAATATACGTGATTTCTCAAATATAGATATACCTGTTGCTTATGTTATTTCCTCTTGATGTTTGTAAGACGTTTGTTCGTTAATTTACTAAAATTATATTTATCTAGCTTTATACATATACGCATTGGTTGCTTTGCAAGAGTAACCAAGAACTTGTTGATACATTTATATATTCAAAACAAAAGCTTCCATAATGTGTGTAAACAACTTTCGTTCTTTGCTAGTGAACGCTTCTATAAAACTTTTCTGCCTAAATTATGTTGATAAAGTGTAATGCTTTTGTCCTGCAAGTCAAAAGGTCACGTTGTATTTGATTTATTTTTGTATGCCTCCGGCGACACGAATTCCCTGATTACGTTAATTATACGTTCTTCAACTTCATTTGCTGTTTTGTTCAGTTCACAGTCTGGAGTCAGTTGAGGGAGTTTAATAACTTTTAGGAATATATTCCAGTTTATCCTATTGACGTTGTAATTAAGGTTATTTTCTTCTTCCTGCTGTTGGGTATCCTTTTTAAGTTTGAAATCTATGATGTTGTGGCTACTTACCGTCTCACCGTCTCTCATCCTCCAATCAGTGAACTGACGCGCCAGACTGTTAGAGACTATGGTAACACCTATGTTAGACTCCGCCCCAGCTCTGCGCTGAAATGTAAGCAAGGACATGTGATAATGTTTTCTCTTAAGGAATGAACAATTCTAGAAATATTCACGCATACACTCTCAGAATTACTCAACGATGATTCAAAGTTCGTTGGGTCGCCTACCTTCTAGGCTTCAAGAAACAACGTGTATTGTAATGCCATACAAAGGAACTTAAGCTGTTGACTGTACAGCGATTGCCTGCTATCATCCGAGATCGTTACAAATCGGAAAAGATCGCAGTAAATGATAGTTACTAATAGGCAACAGGTTTAAAAATGGACGAGTATGTGACTGATTTTAAGACAGTGGGTGGCATCTCGATGAATTCGTCCATGTCCAGTATCGGATCTAGATATTTTCCTATGGGGGCAAAGTTAAATTTTGCCGCCCTTTCTATCAATTTCTAGCCAAATAACACGACCGGCCGACGCGACGGCCACAACATTGCATTGCGCTACGTGGTGTTGTTTCTTTGTTGTTATCATCTCAGGAGTCTGTCTTGGCATCGCTATACTAACTCCAGTAAGGCAGTAGACCTGCCTATCTGTCTTGAATTGCTGTTTTGAACTTTACAGATGAAGCTAGGTTGTATGGAATAGCATAAATATGTCTTAGTGCGCCGGTATCGAAATTTTGAACACGTTTAGGTCCATTTCAATTTAATAGGCAATTTTGCTTCCTTTTTAAGGAGCCGTTATTATTTACTTTTAGCTGTTTGCCGCCCCCTAAACGCGACGCCTGGGGACGCTTGTCCCCTTTGGACCCTTATATCCGGCACTATCAGTGTGTTCCAAGGCTTGTTTCTTGATACAGATTGGAATTACTTTATTATTACTTCTTAGGGCTGAATGCGAGTGGGTTCGTTTTACGTTAATTGTTCAAATTTGAATGCAGATGAACATAAATTAATTTTCACGGACTAAAATACGTTTCGTGCTTTAATAATAGATAAATTTAGTTTTAAAGAAGTGCTACTAGTAACTTCAACATTGCATGCAGACACTTTTAGATCGAAATAATGAATAATTATCATTAATTATTTCTTAATTTACGATAAAACTAATTGAACTCATTATTAAAGTACGAAACGAACTTTACTCAGTGAAGGTTAAAAACTGCATTGAAATTAGAATAATTGACGTAAAACGAAACAGATGGGAAAACCCACTCGCATTGAGCCTTGAAAGATTACCTTGTTGAACTGTGTTCATGTCCACCAAAAAGCTGTGGACTAAGGGCGTGCCGTGACCTAACACATTTGTTGATTTAATAGTTGCCGGATAGATAAGTAATTAACCAATCACAAAAGACGGGCGCAATCTCTCTAGAATATCAATATAGAACGAGAAAATTAAATAAGATATACACAAGCTATTAGGGTTTTAGAACCAACGACAGGCTTATTGGTCACGTTCACAGTGAACATTGCAGGGCGGAAAAACCTCGCTTGGAACGTTAAGAAATAGCAACATGGATTCTAACATCGAACGTGGATTTAATAACTTTACTTTCTTATTTCTCCTTCGCTAGAGAAATCTACTTGGCCAAAGGCCGCTTCGGCAACGCAGTGATGACGACGAGCAAGTAATAATACATGACACATCAAATAAATAAAATACAAGAGACACTAAATTCGCTTCCTGTCGAAATAAGAAAAAAGAAAATAATAATATTATTCATAATTTATAGTACCTTAAAGGAATGTCAGAGATCCGGTTCCTCTCGCCGTGAACGCCTCGGCTATATGCAACCTGTAAGACAATGTTACCGCGCGGGCTGGTATAAACAGTAGGCGAATCTCTGAAAGGAACTCTTAGCCATAAATCGATAAAGCGACATTCAGAAAATAATAACTAGGCAATAAACCCTTACCTCAACCATTATAGATTCATACCCGGAGAGTTTTCACGAAAGAGTTATAAGAAAAAAAAACTAACTAGTTTGGGATAAATATTATTTAATACGAGAACAAAATATAAGATGAATAAAAATAAGATTACATGAAAGTTCTATTTACAAACATAAAAAAATATTAAAAGAGATTCTAACAAATTTGGAGATTACAATGCTTATAGATTCTTGTTTGTAATCTCACTTTCTCTAATATAATTTTATTGGATCGTAGCTCGAGACCTGACGATATTTTAGACTTTTGACATATTATATAAACAATTTCACTCCCGCCGAAATAAGAAAAAGAAAATCGGACTTAGCGATTTAAATGGCGCGGAGGAAAATGATTAATTCTTAATTTATTGATTATTCATAACATCAGACGGTTTTTTATGAAATGACGGTTACCGCTTACAGGATATTATTTAATTAAGCAATTTTCGATATTTTGATGCCCTCTCGGAAAGTCGGACTCGTATTATTCAAGATGAAACTGCTGCTAGCAATTCGCTAAGAATTTGCTATAGCGAAAAGAGTGTGGCGCTGGTCACATCATGCATGTTAGAAAGTAAATAACGACAGAAAGGTTAAAGCAAACGACCCTGTTTCCTCCGCACAGCGTTTAGAGGACAACAAGATATTTAAGCAACAAAGTAAAAATATGATTTAACTGAGTATTTTGTAATTTCTTCTAAAATATAAAACCGAATGGGACATTGAGACGCTAAGCCTCTGGGAAAGAAAGAAAAAGTAACTTCTACGAGCACTAGCCAAATTTTTACCTTGCATGAAGAATCAAATTTGACTTGTTAAATTGTTAGTAAGTTATTAATGCCGATAGGAGGTTACAAACCTTCTGCCACTCCTTAATGAAAACATGGCCCAACGGAAACTACTTCAATGTTGCCCAGACAACATACCCTTCAATGTGGTATTTCCTTAGTTTCAACATCTGAAAGAGAAAAGATTAGGAGCTTAGAATGTATTCAGCAATTAATAATAAAAGTTAATCGACACACATCGTATACACAGTACTATGTTGTATTTTGAAACCTGTTCCATGCCCGAGTTCAAAACAGCGTTCCAGAGCTTCAATTACAAATAATACGGTTCGTCGGGAAACTTCCGCAGAGGAAGATAATTGAATTAATGACTTATTCAAGTCGGAGCATTTGGCCACTTCAAAGAAAAAGCCTTATCTTAGCCCCTTGGCGGACTTCAAAATTTGCTTCGCTTCAATGCGATGACTTACATCTACTCAAAGGTTCAAGGAAATAATTCATAATGCCCTGGGGCTAATTTAAGATAGATGAGAGAAATAATAACAGGTTAACATTATTCAAATACAACAATCTCTCTACATATCTTGATTTTCAATATGTTGCACGAAGCATAATTTATCTTAGGTCTGCGACGGACAAAGTTCGGTAATTCATAACTTTAAAATGAAGCGATACGCTGGAGTCAATCAGACGATTAGTTAATTAGAACGAACGGACAGGATGGAATTGTGTCTCAAATTGCTTACTACTTTCGACATAAAAGAATATAAATTTTTCTCTTGCTCTCGAAGAAATTAGATTTTGTATGTCCCGAAAAAAAAAGAAGAATATATTTGTTAATTTCGTAAAGTGCAGTTTCTGAAATTTTAGACTTCCGAGATGCAGGACAAAAGCGATTCTGTCATTGTGAGGGGTCCCTACGGGCTTCACCCTCTAAGTCCGTATTAGCTACATTTTCCCGGATATTTGAGCTTCTTAACGGCGCTAAAAAGAAAAGATGCTTTTCTGTTTGAAGATTCTTGTCGACTCCAGGCTTGCTCAGAAAGGCTGCATTTATCGCTTGCTCAGAGAAGCTTCAGGAACCTTCCACAGGATGTGGAGAGATTCGTTCCACCAATAAGAGATGGCTACCAAAAAAAAGATGTCAAAAGAACTAGCCTCTATGTTTCTTCCGTAGAAGATACATCGAAAAAGTTAAAAAAATAGAGAGGCTAAAGAACACACATGTTGAAGTCTTCATCGTCTCTTACAAACGTACGCACCTTTGAGCTACGATCCCTTACACCATTGGAAACAACATAAGAATACTTTTAAAACAAAATTAAAAATAAAAGTTCAACTTTATAACAAATTTACATATTATCAGTCTCGCTTTTGAATTGATACGATCCAAGGGAATTAAGTTTTGAATCATGTACCTCCGATACAAGGGAATTAAGTTTTGAATCATGTATCTCCGATACATATTAATAACATAAAAGAAATATGCTTATTAATTTTTTTTTCAAGCAATATTTTAAAAATATAGTAAAGGACGATGTAATCGGTCGTTACAACCTTACAGACCTGATTGCATGCCATGACAGAGAATGGAATTACTTTATTACTACTGTCATGACACCAGTACATTCCAGACGTGATATACAAGTTCAATGATCTTATGTCGTGACAGGGCATGGAGTAATTCCATTACTATTGTAACAGACACTAATAACTTCTACATTTTGTTTACATCTTACATGATCTTATGAGAGGTCAAGGAACGGGATAACTCCATTCAGAGGCCGCATTAGGTGAGCGCGGGGCCTAGGGCAATAATGACCCCGCGGGGCCAAAGTACAAGTAAAAATCGCTGGTCGCCGAAATGTTACATCTAAAGCCGATAAAGCAGTAAGCAACTTCTCCTCTCACTTCTCCCTTTCATTCCTAACATTAAATTTATTACTAAATATTATCTTTTTTAATGAACAACGGTTTCTTATGAAAAAAAATCCGACATAATAATATTTAAAGAAAGTACAATATATTTTAAAAACTGCATTGCTAATTACAAGTGCTTCTTTATTCATTTCCATTTCACATTACATTTCGCATGGAAACTATACAAACTAGTTTATTTGTAAACTTTTTTTAACAAATCAAATTTTATATAATTGAGTAAGAAAAATATCAACTCGGTTGCCCCAGTTGCCACCCCCAAAACGCTGTCTCTGACTCCATTACTACCGTTAACGTTGATGACTTCATACTCATGACGTCAAAAATACTTCTATTATTGTCATGGAAATCAAACATACGACAAATCCATTCTCTGTCATGGAATAACTCCATGCTGTAATCAAGTTCCCGTTTTTCCTAAAAATTCAGAAAGAAAAAGGGTATGTAATTATGCGTTTCATTCTAGCAAATTTATCTAAGTGTAGCGAAAGTCGTGGATTGAAAAGCTTTAAATTCTGTAATAAGCTTTCTATTTTAGAAAGGCTTGGTCCATTGACGCATAGCATGGATTTGTAAGAGTGCAAGGACATCTAGGCATCGCTGAAACAAAGTTGAAATCGGAAGTAAATTTAATGAAACTAGAAGAATTCAGGAAGCAATTTACATTGTACCCAAACAATAGACATTGCTTGACGTCCCACAACTCAATGATTTACCCGAGGACAATTGTGTGATATGAACAGTGTTGCTTGAAGTTTGATGGCCAGTTTGATTATTACCTAAACTCATTGATAGTTATAAAAAAAATCATTGTGATATATAAACATTGCCAAGAATGTCGAGTGACTTTTCACGAAGTATTCGAATATTAGCGGTAATTTCTGTGCCAATACCGTATCAAATTTCATGTGAGAGTAGTTGCTTTTGTCTTCACCCCCTCAATAAAAATCTATCTCAGGAACACCATGAGTGATGCGAGACTCCGAGTTCCTTTAAAAGCAGCAATGCTGCTAAAAGAAGCGTTAGACCGTTGGTGAAGAATATAGATGAATTAGGACTTTTACACAGAACCACGAAAGCGTTGGCACTGCTAAGACCCCTCTCAGATGATGCAACTAGCAGCGCTGCTTAGTGATTTGTTGGTAAATATTCAACAGCACCACCGATGACCGTTCTAGGCACTACTGATGACTGTTCGCAGCGCTACTCTAGTGGCCTGGTCTGAAGGTCTGAGTGAACTCGCCCTCTTGTTAGTCCGAGTGAATGGAGTGAGTGAAGCAGCTGCACTTGGCTGCTATGGTGGACAAGTTCGATTCTAGGAACCTAAAATAGACGAATCAGCCTTTATTAGTACTGTAAATCTTACATCTCAAACTTTTTAAGTTTTATAATCCTCTTGTAATTCGTAAAAAGCTATATTTATATAAAATTGTCTGCTCTCATGTGCATTCAATCTTTAAAGAAAGTTATCCTGTCATAGGTACGGAAAGTGTTGTTTTATTTAACGAACATTAAACGCAACTTATGGGTTGACTACATAAAATAAACGAAAATTCAGTTGGCCCAGATCTAAACTCTGACGTTTCGTGGGAAGGTTTATCTTATGACTGTACCTCGTGGGCTCAACTGAACCACTAATCTAAGTTACATTTTTCTTCAATTTACGACGGGTTGCACTTGACACATTTCTCCATTCCTCGTGCTACATGTCAGCCACTTGATCTGTTGAACATGTCGGCCTTATCTTGAGCAGATAGTTTAGGTCATTTCAAACGTGCTTAATTTATAAGTAAGCTGATAAATAAAATGTACACAGTATTCCTTACTCTATACCTATTTGAGGTAGAAGCAGTTTATTTTTCTCACCAAAAGCAAATACTGACACAATCTTAAAGCTCCTCCTAACTTTCGAGAAATATTAATTTTGTTTTCTTTTACAGGTTTCTACTCATGGAGAAGCCCGGATGAAGGCACGTGGTTCGTACAGTGTCTTTGTCAAGAACTGGCCGAAAGGGGAACCATCCTGGACTTACTATCTCTGATGACACGGGTATCTCGAAGGGTAGCTCTTGATCACGAATCTTACAACAAGAGAAAGGATATGAATGAAAAGAAGCAAGTTCCTTCTGTTGTCAGTATGCTTACTAGAGATATATATTTTCATTCAAAGAACTCTTGACTACCAAATTCGTCTACGTAAATTCGTTTACAATCTTGTTGTTTGTTGTTTGTTTAGGCACGAAAGCTTTGTAGCTTTCATAGCGCTAGCTCAGCTTAGAAGTTTTGGAGTGACGCTACATGAACAATCGATATATACCTATGTATCTTTTGAAGAGTCGCTTACTGAACAAACTGCGTAGTTTAACTGTTTACCTTTTTTAAAATCACTTTGAAAACATTCTGTATATTAACTGTCAAGGTCCAGAGTGATTGCTTCGTAAACTTTTAGTTATACTAAATCAGTTTTTTTATTATTATTAGAAGTACTTTTCTATAGCGAAATATTTGTTTATTTAATGATTATCAAGTATATTGGATTAGTTTTGAAATACAAATTATCGTATTTTTCCCTTTCAGCATGAGAATAAGTAATGAATTTAATATTATGAGTAAAGAGAAGATACGTGGATTTAAGTTAATGAATGGAACAAATAAATGTCTTCAATGGTTTTACAATGAAGAATACTTTGTTTTCAAAATCTACCTTTAGAAAAGAGAACCACACATTGTCTGTATAATACATTGTTGCTTTAATAGAATTTAAGACTTTCTTTTCGAATTTTATTAATCTGAATAGTATTAACATTGATTAGCAGTTGCTCAAATTCCTATTTGTTTTATTGCAATTAAATATCTGTTTATTTGTGTAAAAAATGACATTTTGAAACATGTATTTATTTTACCGAATAATTATTTAATAAATTATCTTTTATTAAGCCTTCACTTTCACAGCATTAATTTAAGATTTTCATGAGAACTTATTTTTCCCATTATAAAATTATAACTGCTGAATCTGTTGGATTTCTATTATCAGTAATTCGAAATTCAGTGGCCTACATTGCTGGTAAAACAATGGTGTCCTCGATCAACGGAGTGTTCAACCACCGAGCGATCGTAGCTCAGTTGGTAGTCCTTTGTCTTTCTGATGTTTGGAATTCTTGGGTTTGATAACCCGGCTGAACATTCTGACTGAGTTTTCAAATTCGTTTCAAATTAGAATATGCTTCTATTTGTAATCCGCATCAACTAAAAAACTGACAACAACTAGAAATATACAATCAAAATTTCTTAATTTTCTAACCCATAAACTAACTCGGATCTATCCTACTTATGAAAATTACAATACAATAGTAAAAACCTTAATTTCCAGACGTTAGAGCAAAAGCGTAGCATTTCTGGTCTATTATTGCTTAGGAAAATAATTCAAAATGGATTAGACTGCACAGACTTAGTATCATTATTACAGTTTCCTGTCCCGTCATTAAAATCTCGGGTAGACAACACTGGTCTTTTCTAGTGCAAAAAGGTAAAGGCAGATATAATGATGAAGTCACCAATCTGTAGAATATGTAGTATCTACAATGAAATGTGTAGAACTTGTATCAAATTGGATGTGATATGTCTTCCAAAGTATTTAGAGATATTGTAAAAATGTCTGCATTTGAGCATTGTGAATATCGACACTCTAATTGGACTACAAAACCTGTTGCGTTGACAACAAATAAATAAATAAAACGAGAACTTTCTTCAAGCGTGGTTCTTAAAAATTGTTTGACAGGCGACAAGAGGTGATTATTAAGATGATTGAAGATTGTGATCCAGCCAAGTTTTCGCTCTTTCCATCTTTATATCAAAATGACAATATTAATTGTGCAATGACCCATTAGTAGGTGATGGTTCGTCTAATAAAATATAACTTTGGCTTTTGAGGAACGAACATGAACAAAATGGATAAAATATATTAAAAAAATCAATCTCCTTGTTGTTTCTGAGCGAAATTATCTCCCACCAACTTCCTGGATTTTGAATATTTTCTTAATTTTAGCTTGGAAGTAGGAAGCATATAAGAAATAGCGATTGTTTTAAATCCCATCAAACTAGCAGAACGTGTAAAAGTAGACATGATTGTTTAAATGAAAATTACCAAGGAATTGGACTAAAACACTGAAACGCCATAACAATTTTGTTTTCTGATACGAAATAAAATCCACTCGATCAATTAAAGATCGAATTCGGGGGGTTCCAGGTTTCGATCTCAGCGGCCGACCATCCTGACTAGAATCTTTCCCGTAGTCACACTAGACAAATGCCGGGATTCTACTTTCAGATTAGGCTTTTCCCGTATCCTTTCCCCAACCTTATATCGCCATGAGTCTTAGATACATAAATATTATAAATACATTAAAAACCACAGATCTCTTTCTCTCTTTATACTCTTTTGTTTTCCACCATCCTACATTATCTTATGTTGTTCCTTTCCCTTCTAATGTTTTCTAAGAAATTCATATATAGATATTTACTGACTGATAGATATTGAATGATATCTCCGATGTGTAAGTGTTAACATTCGCTGTCTTGTAGTAAAGAGTTTCCAGGTTTAATAAATGATTTCTGATAGGACCCCACTTTAAAATTGCAGGTTTTCTTCTTAGAATATAATCTTCATTATATGGAAGGCAATAGCAAAGCACCATCGATTCACCTTGCACAGTTATCATAGTAACATAGATCTGCCTCTATGTAGAATACAGCACCTATCATCATTATCAATTGGTTTCATAGTTGCCTGACCAGTAAGTTCCGTAATTTTGATCTTATCTCGCATGAAAGGAAGTAAGGGATACTTTTCTTACCGAGCGGTTTAGAACAGTTGTTGGAGCATGAATTAGTATTCGCAGAGATCTGGAAATAATCCCAGCAAATACGAATCTGACTGAGGGTTTGAAGGGTTTTCCTCAGGCTTACCAGACAACTGCTGCATAATATCGTCAAATAAGGCCCTGGTCCATTTTCTTCCAACACCCTCTTCCCTATTATACGTCAATCTGAACCAAAGTTACAGAAGTTCATCAATAAATTCAATTCACTTGAAAGTTTTTCAAGTGCTGAGGCGAACAAATACCTTTGATTAATACGGACCTGGTCTAAAGGTCTTCACGTTCTCTCTGTCCGTATCTCGTTTTGACAAACTAACATTTTATTCCCAAACCATCAAACGAATTATTGTCTACAGTTACATGAATAGTTCTTTCCTATTTACGGTAAACTTCAGCTAGCACATATAAGTGTTTGCATTTAAGATATTTTCTTTAAACTGGTTCACGTTTTGTGTTACGTTTTTACGGTACATCATGACCATCATGTTCCCCATAGGGAAAATTCTAGTAGTCTAAAGACTATAGAAAACGTAGGTCGCTCAGTAGAAATATCACAGCCAATCCAGGAACTCTGAAACACCAGATTAAAGAATCGGACCTTGTGTAAGATGCTTTTGGACAACGCTGTATTTTAGACATCGTAACTTTCTAGTTATTCAACGAGCTTTGTTCATTTGTTTACCACCTGTTATTTAGCAACTTTCCTCATTACCCTTCGCTAAAGCTACTGATATTGCATGTTAGCTATTTGGTTAAAAGAAATCAATATTGCGTGAGGTATTTCTTCCAATAACAAAGTCATGTAGATTTCAACCAGCCAGTTGGAAGTTGTGCAGAAGACAGTAAAAGGTGTTTCACCACTTCAATATATATCTTAATTCTCTTCTTTTACAATTGCTCACAAAACTAACGTTCACTCACATATTCTGTTCTATACTGAAGTTATACCAGGTGATAGAGTTTTCTTGAACTTCTTTTCTCTAAGCGCTATTTCCTTATCTTTCAACGTTTCTTATGACTAGGAACATCAGTATTATTTTACCTCTTATGTCCTCATTGATGCCCGTAGCCTCATATAGGCCAACAAAGTACAGCTCAGGGAACACGTTACTTCAGCATGGCCTTCGCGTTTAAGGTACTTACAAATGTTGTTCATATATATAAAAGTAAAATATAATTACAAGTCATCTCTCTCATTTTACTCCGGTGCCATGAATAGGGCAATAACCATGAATGGGGCAATTCCTTGATTGGGGCAATAACAATTTCTCAGTAGTAAATTAATCTCACCACTTAAAAAGAAAAAAAACTCAACTAAAAACTAATTAATCGCGTTAAGACGAGGTAAGTGAATCAGTTAATAACAATTATCTTTACCAGATTGTGGAATAAAGTTGTGCGAGGAGAAAGCGTGGTCTGGAACGGTTCGGACGTTATAACTGCAACGCGGGTAAAACAAATTTACTTTGTGAAGAGCTTGCTTGCATTTAAAAAGGGTAGTTAAATAAAATTTCAATGAGTAATAACTATAACTTGTTCAGGCTGTGGTTCAGTTAGTGTCCCAATACCGGTGAGGTCACTCTACATAGTTCGTCGAAGTATTGGCAATAGAAACTCTCGTGGTGTGAATGAATGTGAATTTGTGTTAGGAGTGTTGTCCAGAATGCTATTCAAGGATATTTTTGTGAAATGAATGCTTGAAGTCAGGTTAGTTTAAGTTGGTACTTGTACTTTGCTAAATATGGTGCGGTTGTAGATTGAGTGAACTCTATTTGTTATAGCTATTGAAAGGGCAAAGGTTTTGATAGTGGTTTGTATTTTGCGTCGCTGTGTGGAATTTGTTGGTCAGGAACCCGGAAAGTCAGGTTAGTTCTGACAGGGAATTTGCGAGTTTGTTCTGCGTTTGTAATTGTTTGGTACAGTCCTACAATTAATACCAGGATATTGTGTGGTTCGTCTTTGTTCTTAGTTGATTTAGGTGCTAGGTCAGAGAATTTGAGAATGTAGGTGGGTTGAGTCTTTGTAAAGGCGGGTTAGGTTCACTGCGGAAGTCGAGGATCCAGAGTCATAAAATTGGATTGGGTTGTTAGTACGTAGGGTGTTCGTTTGGCTTGAAAGTATCTTGAGTAATTTTGTTTGAACCTGAGGTTGAATTGTTGAGTTTGTTGAGCGAGCGATAGCCGGTTGTCCCAATAGTGGAGCAGTCACGCATGTTTGTACCAGTTATGGACCACTTGTTGGAGTCGTGAATGAAATTGTTTTAGTGCTGTTTTTGAATGTGAAATCGGGATTGAACTGAACCATTTCCTTTTGAATAAATTGAGTTTTAGTTAAATTTGAAACAATAATATTTCCAAAGTGAGTTAGGACTTGTGAGGAAAATTATATTGAATCTTAGATTGAAAAATTAAACCTAAGGTTTGTTTTGAATTACGGGAGACTTCGGCTGGACTTTGTAAACTTCAATACCTAAATAATTCTTGAAATATTCTTGACTTGGAAATTAAATTTGATTTTGCGGCATGAAATATTTTAATAATAATTGGATATTTGATCCCTGTTTCAAGTAAAGCTAGCATTGATAAGTCAAGTTAGGGAGTCTATAAATAAAGTGAATTATCAGGGATATGGTTTCGGAATAAACCTCCCCCCCCTCTTTAAGAGACTAAAATAAATTGATTTGGATAATTCTTGGCGTTATAGAATAAATCTCCCCACCCTCTTAATTGTCTAAGCGTAGACCGAAGCAGTGGAAAGTTAGCTAGATTGAATTAATCTGAATTTTGTTGTTTACAAATTGAACACTACCTAGTTGACGGGATAATTGAATTTTGTTTGTTTTATTTTTTTTCTTCGTTAATTGAAGTATGTGTGTTCAATAAATGTCAATATGGTTTTGTCGAGTTAGATATAATTGAATTATTGGTTATCAAGGAAACTACTGGGATTATATTACGGAATTAATTAATATTGGACTACTTTGAAATGTTTTTGGATTTAATTATGTATTCCTGGATAAATGTCTGTGTTTATGAATTTCGAGTAAGTGTGTACAGGTGTTGGAAGAAGGCGTGATATTTTGTAAATAAAGTACATGGATTGGAGCCAGGATATATTTTGTTGTTGAAGGTAACCAGATATTTGGCCGACATTTTTCGACGACCATATTACCCTTAGGGTGTCTTGAGTTTCCGCGGCGTGTCTTTTTTTTAACGAATTTTCGAATTCTCTACTACGAAGGCATGCTCAGGTTACTATATATATATATACGTATATAGGGTGGTCCACCTAAAACTAGCACCTCAAATATCTCGGCTCCTATCTCACATAGAGCTTTGAAATAAAAAAGTGAATTACTAAGTTGCATATGGTAAATCAAATGGTATTACCGTATTTTCAGTATCAGTGCCGGACCGGGAATACCCTTACGAGAGGTCAACTACAAAATTTTAAATGGTTAACTATTCACTTCTTTGGAACAAGAAGTGAAAATGGAACAACTTTGAGAGGAAACATGATGTAATATTACCTACGGTATAGCAGCTACGATAACGGGATTTTGTGACGTCGCATTCATTTTTGACAGCCCCAGTGGCCAATGCCCCATATTCATCTTGTATGTGGAGCCCTATTAGTACATATTGTACGTATACACGTTCCAAGCATCGGACTCTACAATGATTACTAGGGGCTAGCATTTAATAACGCAAGCTTGGGATTTGTAGGGCCCCTCTACACTGTTCACAATTTCTACACGTTGGTCTGAACTCTCACGTCAGTAAAGTTCCGCAGAAGTATTAGTATTTCATGTTGTTTCATTCACATGAAGGAACAGCGCAGAGATTTTACGTATGGATCCAGTTGTCAGTTTTCTGCATATTCAGAGTGCGGAAACTGTTTCTTATCGTAGCCGTCAATACAATTCTGCTCTAGTATTTACTGCTGCATCTTGATTACTCCTGATTTGTAAAGGAATTGGAACTATTCTCAGTGAATGTCACTTTCACTCTCTAGATGACAAATGTAAATGAGATTCAAATGTGGCTTACGTCGTGTGATTCATGTGGTTTATGTTCTCGGGGTTCAGCCAACGCACTTCAGATCATACTGTTTGGATCTGCAATTCTCTGTTTGGCAATGTAGTGCAGTCGATAGGACGGTGGACTTGTAACGTATCAACTCGAGTTCAAATCTTACGCCTGGTTTTCGTATTCGTTTCTCTTTCTCCCAGTATTCCTGAACACTAAATTGTGGCTGTATTTTATTAGCAACGTACTGGAAATGTCCAGAATATTATGGTTCCTTTGCACTGTACAGGAAAGGTTGCGAAACGTTTTCAGAGTGGTGTCCTGTACCAACCATGCAGTATCTGCTTTCAGCATTTACGGCTTTAATTGCCAGTAAGTTTCGTAGGATTCCATTTTGCAAATTACGAGTTCTGGGACTTGTCATCATTAACCCACTTTTGAGCACTCTGGGACCCATCGTAGAAAACCCAACAGAACTGAGCAGGACATATTCACATTTTGCGTGCAGTACAAGTTCCAGTTACAAGTGTAGGCTACCACTTGCAAACTCATATTGGTGCCCTATGGAGCCACGCAGGGCACTATCCATTTTGGTGGGCCCGTCCGTCCGATACATTGCTTGATATCCTGCAACTTTTGTATCTTTCATATTTTCAGACAAACGCATTCTAACCAAGCTATTTCGCCGTTCCGGAACTTTTAAAACTTCTCACGCTGATATGCTTTCCGGCCCTGTATGGCATCGGAATCATATCCTACTGCTTTGAGCAGTAAAGATTCTGATTTCGTTTTTCGTAGGTAGCGAATCTGGCATCACACATGGGGGGGGGGCTCATTTGCAAAATCAAAGCTGGGCCCCGTGGGGCCCACAAAGGGCCGCACATATTTTGGCTGGCACGACTTTCCGATCGTTCTGTTGAATTCCTGAAACTCTTTAGTATAACGTTTGCGAAACAACGCATTCGACACTTCTTACGCTGATACCATTTCCGGCCCTGTGGAGCCTGGGACTCACATCCTACAGCTTTGAGAAGTACCGATTCTGATTTCGTTTATTCCGTCGATACCGAATTTTGAAAAAATAAATGGGGATTCTCATTTGAAAAATCAAAGTTGTTCCCCGTGGGGCCAACACAGGACCGCATATATTTTGGCTGGCATTCCACTCCGATCGTTCTGATGATTTCCTGAAACTCTTCAGTTTCACGTTTGCGGAACAACGCTTTCTAACCGAGATATTTAACCGGTCCAGACCTTTCGACACTTCTTACGCTGATACTGTTTGGGGCCTGGGACTCACATCCTACAGCTTTGAACAGTACCGATTCTGATTTCGTTTATTCCGTCATAGTGAAGTGTGTAGTTGTGAGTCGGAAGTACGGAGATCGATCTATCTTGCTTGCCCTGAGTGAGTGCTGCATGTTATTTGTTGCCTCTAAGTTTATTCGAGATATCATCTCAGTTTCATCCCAGCATTCGGAAAGGTCCTTGATATAGATTTGTCAGGGATGGATCGTAGAGCCCCCATGGCCCTGAGCCTAAATGCTTGGGGTTGTCTCCTGGAGTTCCAGGAGTGATTATGGTGCAGGCGCCTTATGATCAAATTATTAGGTTTCCATGCCTGAACTCACACGCAATAGGGACTTAAGCATCAACAGATCCTAGTTCGATATTCAGAGTCCTGGTCTAGACACTACATTCGTTCCAGGAAATTTCTGTAACGTGTCCAATATTTGTCATTAGTTTGTTCCGATTTAGTGCCCATGTTTGGTAACGGATAGTGTTTCCAACTCTTAATTTTTACCCTTTCATCAAATCTACAAGTAATTTACTGGTTTGGTATTTGTTTCGTTTATTGACATTTTTCGGTAGGTGTTATGTGTTTATGTCCAATGTTTTTTCCACGCTGATTCTCCATCATTTCTTTGTTCTTCAAATAGGAGTTTCGAATATGTTAAATAGCTTTGTTTAATTTTATTAAGTTATGGAGTATCGTCTATTCAGTTTACCGTTGTTGCTGATGATATCATTTGTTCGATGTAATTATTTAAATGATTCTTTCTGGTCAGTTTTTCCCTTCACTCCAATATTTCGAAAGTTTTCCTTGTCATCTTAAAGATCCTCCTCTTTCCACATAGAGTTTTCATTAATTTATGTGAGTGAATGAATTCGAGTTTTGCAGTAATTTTGAGGTTCTTGTGAAAAGGCGTTTCGTAATGTAGGAAGTAAGTTCCATATTTCGAAAGTTCCTCGGATGTGCGAATGACGTCACGAATGATTGACTTTTTCTTGTGTTTTTAGTGTTGGTAGAATCTCACGATGAAGTGTCCCGTGAAGCCTCATGATAGAATTGGGATTTTTTGCCTTATTCTAGTAGAGTTAAAATTTGAGGGTTAAAGGATTAGCCTCCGGTTGTGTCGCTAGTTCCAGGAAGTGTTTTGATCTTTCCTTGGCTAGGCCCAAGTTTATACCAGTGGTAGACTGGATCCTCTGTTTTCAGTTTGTGTTTAGGAACTCTCTTTTGTGTGTATGAAACGTGAAATAGTTTCGAGATCAAGATGTGGATGCCCGTTCTCGAATTGTTCATTTTTGTGTGTTTAGAGTTAGGAAATCGTTGAGGATTGAGTTTTCGTTTTTTTTCAGTAACCTCTTTCGTTGGTTTGGAATATATTCTCATCAGAAGAATTCTATGGCAGGTATGAATCGCTGGTTCGAATTGTACCTAGCTTCTTTCTCTACTCTCTATTGCTTTGTGTCGACCAAGTTCTTTCTCCCTTCTCCTCTTACGACGAGATCGTTCGATCCTTAACAACGAAGGTCGGTTCCCATAATAGCAGCTCCCGTTTTGAGGTGTATGTTACTCTGGTACGTGTGTTACCTAAGGTTCTCAGATTGTTGTGACTGAGAAGTTTTTACAGTCCAGAAGTATCTCAACTTTGGTTGTCTTCAACTGCATCACAATTGTAAGTTCATCCTAGTACCTTCAAAATGGATTAATTTTTTCTGTCAATTTTTTTTATCCTTTTCGAGTATTGGTAAGTGAATAATAATTACAATACTTAGTGGTGATACCTATTGCTTTTATTAGAGTCATGGTGTTCTTTCGTTTCGGTCTCTAATGCCTATGACGGCGCAAGCCTATGTTAGTTTAGTAATTTGTTTTAAGTTAACGATGTTTCTAACATTTTACAAAGTTTCAAATACCGTATATTGCACCGCCCTAATTTTCCTTCAAATTTATGAATGTTGCAGATATATCAAGAAGAATGCTATTTTGCTGTTTACGTCACCACGTTTCGAACATCTTCATCAGTACCGAGAGTTTACCTGCCACTTGTTGAAGACTATCATAATTAAAGAACTGGATTAAAATTCTACGGTGTCATGTTTTTATTTCATCTGGACAGTGCTTTAAATGGACAGTGTTTAAGCTGTTGACATTTTGAATTTTAGTGTTTTTATGACAGTGTTTTAAATATCAACGACTTTTCCAGAATTGTGCAGTATTATTATTATTATTTTTCTTCTTCTGAAGACGTAAATAATTGTTTCATAATCTCCGTCGTCTTTGAGGTGCGTTCTGTCATTTGCACTGATCTCAATATTTCAATGTAACCTTTTGCGTTTCATTTGAAACCTGGCGAAGAGCATTAACATCTTTAAACGATCAGGAGCCGCTGGACTATTGGTTCAAAATGGCTAGGAAAGCAGGGGAGTCCAATGCTATTTTTGATGAATTTGAATGTTTCAAAAATTTGGTCCTCTTTTCTCGAACATCTGTGTTTTTGACTGCGAGCAAGTGGATTCAGATCGATTTTGCAGTGATCTGTACATAGTTTATGAGCGTCTTATTCTCTTTTGCAAGTGTTAAGTTCAAGAATTCTCTTCCATGTCCATCAATGATGTTGATTACTCCACAACCTGTACTTCAGTCTGTGAAACCCGACAAAACCAAACAAGGGGTGGGATTGTTCTTTATTCTGTTGTGTACTCGTCTGTTCTCAAGAACTCTTCAATGGTATATAGATGAATTATTTGCCAATCGCCTTTCCTCTCTTGCCTAGTTAGTCCTCAATGTTTAGTCAATAATGCAGAGCATCAAATTACCCAATTTTTTAGTGCAATTTTGGAGACTCAGAGTTCGTTGGGACATTATGTACCGTCTGCAGCATGTTTATGAACAATATGTTTCTGCGTGCTAATACCGACTTTGTATTCTGACATATGTGTGCTGCAGTTTTTCAACTCCGTAGCCAAGTTTGGCATTTGGTCAAAACAATAGTGACAGTGACCAAATCAACAGTGAGCAGTATATCACAACAACAAAGAGCATTGCAATGATTTTCAACAGCATTGATGTTTTTAATGTGGCAGTTCGTTGGCATCTTGCATTTATTAAGCATTATTCTTCTATTTTGAAAACGTTAACGTTTGGAACATAATTTTAACTCGACTTCAATAATTTTTTAATTGTAGTTTTTCATTTTTAATTAGTTTTCTAAATTTTCGTGACAACTGCTTTTATCAAACTATTAGAAATCTTGCGATTTTGAATTATTTTAAAACCCAATATTTTTTTGATCCAGATGATTTTGTAACATCCCATTTTCATTAAGTTTCTTTTTAAATCAAATTTTGTTTTGATCAAGTTATCAAGTGATGTTGGACAACTGGAATATCTTGTGACCATCTGAATTATTTACCAACTTTAGGACGTTTCCTGATTTTTTATTTTTCACTTTTCTGAAAGGAAACAAATAATAGCCCTTGAAATTCAGACTTTTGAACAGCTAATATTCAATTTTTATCTCTAATCAAGCAAGAACCTTAAAGATTAATATTGTTCTACAGTCATGATATTAATATGGTGGCATGAACCAGTTGTGTGAAATTTTGTATGCCTTTTGCCAGTGGCTCCTGGACTAAATGCTCAGGGTTGTCTGCTGGAGTTCCAAGATCATTAATATAATTACATTGTTATAAATTCCTTTGACTTTTACAATCTTCCCTATCTTTCATTTTGGTACTGGATATTTTATTGCTTTCTGTGAAATTTCTTAAAATGTCATTTTACTTTCAGAATTATCTAAGAGAACTTATCTTACGGCATACGAGAAATTATATAATGTTTAATGTTAACAGCTGACCTAAGGAGTATTTGGTCATTATTGTTAAGGAATATATTAGAAAATTTTGGTAAAGTCAGTGAGCATTTTAGGGGTGGTATGAAAACTGGAAGTGGCCAATTACTTTCAAAAGCAAAAATGTACTTAGGGACGATAAATTAACACCAAATGTTACAGGAAAACCTCACATGGTCTGACGCCCTCCTCCAATAAACGGTCAATCACAGATCGGGACAGAAAACATTATCAATACAGTTATAAAAGCAGCACATTAAATACACAAAAACAGGGTAGAAAATGATAGAAAACATTAAAATTGGAAACCTCGTTAAATATAAATACCTATACAGTTACCGTAAATAGCTAAAATAGAATGTTGTGTATCAATCAGGTTGAAAGATACTGTATATCAGACGTAGGTAAGGTACCGCTAAGACCATGAATGATTTAAGGAAAGGAAATCAGAAAGTAAGATTTCCCATAAGGACCCACAAAATGGTGCAGTTTTACGATAAACATTAAAGGGCTATACGTTAACGATACACCCAATGAAGTAACTTAATCAACTAAAAATATAAGCACAGAACGTAGACAACACAATACATGTGAATATGCATTTTCATATATTTTTATCCAGTTAAACTGACGATTGTTAGAAATGAACACAACTAAAAGTATTGAAACTTATTTGTAGAATAAAATAAATATATAGGTAATTAAATAAAAACATCTTGTTTCTTGAGCAAAATATTATTTAAACCATTACCAATTTTAACATCCAATTATAATTTATGTAGTACATTATTATAAGTAAAGTTTTTGATAGCATCGACGTCCCTGATAATCTATGCTGGGCAGGGACGTTTCATCAACATATAAGTCCAAGGGGGAAGTAAGACAAAGTTAGTGGCATTTGAAACACGAGCCCCACATAGAGCCCCAATATTTGTATATCTCCCACTCCGTGGATAGTAACCCCAGCATATAAAAACAACAAAGCCTTAAGAAAAGCGGGAGTTAATAAGTGAAAAAGCTAATATAGCAAACCCTATTGATAAAATTATTATTATTAAACCTAATTGACTCAAAGTCGATAAGGCAATAATTTTCCTTAAATCATATTCATAATTACCCCCCACCCCAGCTATAAATATGGTTAAACCAGAAAGAAGCAACAATACTCGTCCCACAAATCTATTAACTAAAGCATCACTAAAACTAAATAATAAGTATACGCCCGCTGTTACCAAATTGGAAGAATGAACCAATGCAGAAACAGGCGAAGGTGCAGTCACAGCAGCCGGCAATCAAGCCGAAAAAGGAATTTGAGCTCTTTTTGTTATTCCAGCCAACACAACAAGAGTTATAATAACTACTGTTTCCTCACCGCCATTAAACCTTCTAAATAAAAAATATAATTTCAACTTCCATAATTCATTATTCAAACAATTGCAAATAAAATACAAACATCCCCGAATCGATTAGATAAAACAGTCAGTATACCAGCATTATAAAACTGTGCATTTTGATAATAAATTACTAAACAATAAGACACTAAACCAAGCCCGTTACACTCTATTAGGAAACTAATAATTAAGAGAAATAATAATATTATTGACAAAACAAATATAAGTAGTAGAAAAACAAAACGATTAATTTAAAAATCACTAGATATATATTGCCCTCTATAATAAACAACTATACTAGAAATATATAATACAAATATTATAAAGATTAAAGACATCCAGACTAATAAAACAGTCATAATAAACAGACTCCTATTGGTTCTACTAATTTCCCATTCAATAAACAGACGAATATCAAAAACCAATAAGTTAACTCATCAAGTAAAAACCGATAAACTAAAAACAGAAAGAAACAATAGAAATAGAAACATTCACCCCACCATGACTCAGGGATCATTACTATAAATCTTCTCCTCAACGCCACAAACCAAGATTTTAACTAAACTACCTAAGTCACAGTTACCAATTAAATATAAAATCATAGAAAACTTTTCCCAGCAAAAAGAATTAAAAGATTTAAAGGAAATCAATGAAGAAGTAAAAGTTAATAGTAACCCCTCAACAAGAGTACAAACCAGAGTAATATTCCCGTGTTAAATATAAGAATATAAATACAACGTATCAGCAGTTCTAAAAATGACATTAAACCAACTCCAGTCATACTTAGAAATGATCTTCCAATAACACCATTTAATAAACGAATTTCTCCTAATAAATTCAGGGTAGGAGGAGCCGTCATATTAGCAATACTCAGTAAGAACCATCAAAGTGTTATACTAGGCATTAAAAACAATATCCCCTTATTAATAAGTAAGCTTCGACTCCCTAAACGCTCATAGGAAATATTAGCCAAACAAGATAGACCAGAAGAACATAACCCGTGACTAATCATTAAAACTAAAGTCTCCCTAAATCCTCACAAACATATAGTTATAATGCCAATCAAAACTAGCCCCATATGGGCGACAGAAGAATACGCAATTAAAGACTTAACATCTACCTGACGTAGACAGACTAAACTGACAGCCCAAACCCCTACAATTCTATCTCCAAACCACAATAAATTTAACTTAATAGCAACCATTTCCAAATAAGGATAATTACGTAATAAACCTTACCCCCAACTCGAGTAACACCCCCGGAAGAATTATAGAACCAATAACAGGTGCCTGCACATGCACCCTAGCTAATCACAAATGAACTAAAAGTATTGGCATTTTAACTAAAAATGCCAAAACAATTGCACAATACCATAAACAATCCAACAATGAAATATCAAAATTAACGAACCACAAGTTATAGAATATAAGACTCCCCCGAAACCCATTCAAATAAACAATACCTACAAGTAAAGGCAAAGAAGTCAATAGGGTATACAATAAAAAATAAAGCCCAGTCTGCACCCGCTTAAGCTGATAACTTCACCCAAAATTACAAACTAAGTAGAAATCAAAGACCCCTAAAAAAAGTAAAACATAAAAAGATTAGAATAAATAAAGCTCAAGCAAAGCAATAAAAGTAATGTTAAAACTGTTCCAATAAAACGAACACTATAAAAAGAAGATAAAATTATTTCACTTGCCATAATTATCAAAAGAATAACACACACAGTCAACAATACTAAAGAATAAGATAAATTATCAAATCAAATATTATACCTCAAGCACGAAGGGTGTAGTCCTACACAATTATTAACAATTAAAAATAAAAAATTAACAGTAACAAATTCTGAACAACCCATCATATTTTTCTCATAAATCCTAAGAGGATTAAAAACACTATACATAGTAAAACCTTTAACATTACAATAAAACCAAAGATCCTAAATAATCATTTTCACGCCTGCGAACAATAGAAACCAGAATGGATAAACCTAAGCAACCCTCAGAAATACAAAATGTTAAAAACAAAAGTCTAAAAGAGATTTCACTATAAAATTCCTTTAGACTTAAAAAAAGCATAAAAAATATACTCAAAACAATCATCTCCAAGCTGAGAAGAATGATTAATAAATGCTTTCGCTGAGAAAGAAAATATCAGATACTAATAGTAACAAGTAGAAGAGAGCAAGAAGGGTAAATTTATATTGACATAATCTTTCATAATTTAACAAAAATAATGGTCTTGTAAATCATAAATGGGCCCATATTACCCTAAAAGCATCAAGAGAACAATAATAATAATATATATCTTCAGTCCCCAAAACTAATATCTTAATTAAACTACCTCTTGACTCTTGATATTAAATTAACAATAATTTTACTACTAATTCTAATAGCCTTCACCATTCTCTTTACTCAAAGACCCACCCCCTATCCATAGGACTCACCTTAAGAATTAATACAACTATCAAATCACTAATAATTGTTGCCCTTTTAGAATCCCCATGATTTTCCTACGTACTTCCATTCCTAGGCGGTATATTAGTGTTATTTATCTATGTAACTAGATTAGCCTAAAATGAAATATTTCACTTCAACACTAAAATAATAATCTCCCCCCCAATATTGCTATTATAATTATTATAATTCTAGCAACAGACCCCAAATTAAACCCAATTCTCCACTCCCTTCACGATTCACTAGAAATAATTATTGAACAAAAGAAATCCAATCAATGAAATGTTATAATAAATCAATAGCTACCATTATATTAACTCTAGCAACATACCTTTCCATTACTGTAGTTGCAGTCGTACAAGTAACAAATCTGCAGCAAGGTCCTTTTCGACCTAGTAAATCTTATGTCAATACCAATACTAAAACAGTACCCCTACTCAAGGTTACAAATAATGCCTTTATTGATCTACCAGCATCTATCCATATTTCTTACTGATGAAATTTTGGGCCACTATTAGGCTTATGCTTATTCATTGAAATCATTACAGGACTATTTCTAGCCATACATTATACTACTTATACATATTATGGATCTTATTTATATACCTTCACACATGAAGAGGAGTGATTAGTCTATTAGCAGTAATAGCAACCGCATTTGTTGGCTATGTTCTTCCTTGAGGACAAATATTCTTCTGAGGAGCAACAGTAATTACAAACCTGCTATCCGCTATCCCATATCTTGTGACAATAATAGTACAATGAATTTGAGGAGGTTGTGCAGTAGATAACGCCACCCTAACCCGATTATTTGCCTTCACTTATTTCTACCGTTTATCGTTGCTGCCTTATCAATAATTCACCATCTTTTCCTACACCAAACAGGATCTAATAACTTTTTAGGAATCAATAGTAAAATTGACAAAATCCCATTCCATCCAATCTACTCCACAAAAGATTTTATTGGACATTTAATTATAACACTCTCCTTAATTCTACTATCTCTATGAAACCCTTACATATTAGGGGATTCAAAAATTTTTATTCCCGCAAATCCTCTAGTAGCTCCAGTACACATCCAACCACAATGTACTTGTGAATTCCCTACGCCATCTTAGGATCCATCCCTAACAAATTTGGCGGGGTTATTGCTCTAGTCATATCCATCTTAATCCTCATAATTATGCCGTTTTATCATAAAAGAAAAATACGAGGTCTTCAGTTTTATCCTATCAATCAAATCACTTTTTGAATCATGATTTCAGTTGTTATTCTACTAACTTAAATTGGAGCCCTCCCAGTAGAATATAAATACATTCTAAAGGGCTAAGTATTAACCGTAACTTACTTTATATTCTTTCTAATTGTACCACAACTTTCAATAATTTGAGATCTCCTTCTAACGAATAGAAATTAGTCCTTTGGCCGAGAGGAAGCATATGTTTTGAAAACATACAACAGGGGAGACTCTAAGGACTTTTATATCCTAATTATATATAATACAGTTAAATTAAGAAATATATTAATAAAACCTTAAACCCCGCATAGAATAATAAATAATTTAATGATAAGAGAACTCTTTTAAGCAAGGTATATTAACTTAGCATACCGAAACCGAGGTAAAATCCCACGAACTCAAATATAAATAAAAGAAATAAGTACTGCCCTAACAAAAACATAAAAAAATCACAACCAAAAATAATAGTAAACAAAACCCCCATAAATAAGATTCTAGCATATTCCGCCATAAAAATAAGGGCAAATCCTCCAGCACTATAATCAACATTAAATCCAGAAACAAGCTAAGACTCCCCCTCAACAAAATTAAAAGGAGTGCGGTTAGTCTCAGTCGAACAAGATGGCAACTAAGCCAAGGACAGCGGAAAACTTATAAATAAAATTCACAAATCGTGTTGATAAAGAACAAACTCAAAAAGACCACATCTACCACTCAAAAAACGAAAGATAATAAAATTAAACCAAGACTCACCTCATAAGAAATAGTCTGTGCAACAGCCCGCAACCCAGCAAGTAAAGCATAATTAGAATTAGAAGATCATCCAGCAGACATAACAGTATAAACCCTCATACTAGTACAACATAAAAAGAACAATAAACCCAAAGAAGAAGTAACTATTAGACGGACAAGAGGGATACATAATCAAAACAATAAGGATAATATCAAACTAAAAACAGGGGCAAAATAATAAGGGTAATAATTAGACATAACAGGATACGTTTGCTCCTTAGTAAAAAGCTTAATAACATCTGCGAACGGCTGAAGAATACTGCAAAATCCTACCTTATTTGGCCATCTTCGAATTTGAATATAGCCTAATACCTTACGCTCAAGCAAAGTAAAAAAAGTAACCCCGACCAAAACCCCAACAATTAAAATAAAATAAGAATAAAGTCCCAACAAAAAATTGCAATACATTACTACCCGGGAACTCTTCCCATTTTTAGACCCTAAATCTAATACACTTATCGGCCAAAGTAGTTATTCATTTTTTTAAAAAAACAAAAACAAATAAATATTACAAATATTTGGTTCGTTCGTACTAAAATATCCAAATCAACAGAAGGATAGAAACCTATCTGGCTCACGCCAATCTGAACTCAGATCATGTAAGAATTTGAAGGTCGAACAGACCTTTCCCTTAAGCACCTACACCTAAGTAAATCTTAATTCAACATCGAGGTTACAACCCGCTCCATCTATATGAACTCTCAAAAGAGATTACTCTTTATCCCTAAAGTAACTTGATATTATAATTACAAAATAATGGATCAAATAAACAACATTAATAAATGAAACAATTTAAGAAAAGTTTATGTTTTTCCCAGTCGCCACAACTTAATATATAATCTTAAACACAAAAACATCAGTACCATCATCCCCGCGCCCAAGATGATGTATAAAGATCTATAGGGTCTTGTCGTCCTTGCTAACAATTTAAGACTTTTCACTCGAAGGTAAAATTCCACTATATTAAAAAAGACAACTATTTCCTCGTCCAACCCTTCATACAAGCCCACAATTAAAAGATTATGCACCTTTGTACGGTCAGAATACCGTGGCCATTCAAAGAAAAACCTCATCGGGCGGGCCAAACCTTATATTTTATCAAAAGGCCATGTTTTTTTATAAACAGGAGGGAATTATATTTGCCGAGTTCCTTTAACATAATCTAAAATATATACTAATAGTATCATAATTCCATAATAAAAATTGACAGCAATAGTACAGTAATAAAACCTAAATCAAAAACAATAAAAATATTATAAAATTGTTACATAAATTATAATAAAATCATAATTGATAGCTATTTCTAAGCCTACAATAATAAATTAATATGTTACACGATTATGAAAAGTAATTAATCAAGAGCAAATCCCCCTGACTCTTACTAATCAAAAAATAAGTAATTAAAAACATACATTATATTTATGATCACTACATTAAATGTAATTCCTGCACAACCAGATATCACAAAAACCGACTAACCTATCATTACTAAAATAACATTAAAAAGCAGTTTGTAACCCACACTCCCACAACTATTTTAGCTCTTATCTGCTTTGGGATAAAACAATACTCTTTTAATCTTAATTACTTCTTGATACAAAAGGTACAGCTCTATAAACTTTCTTAAACAAAAATTAATTTCAAATATTTAACCAACATTTCCCTCACAGTACTCATTTACTATCACCTCATAATTTAATTAATAAAACTTACGTAACCAATTTAATCAACATATTATTTTACTTACTAAAAATAAATAACTCAGTCAGCATTAGTAATAATCCCCTCAACGATCAAAGTAATCTGAATTGAACAGAAACCTCCTCGGTGTAAACGAATAGCTAAACTAACAAGCTCTACCTTACCCAACCTAAGCACATTTTTCAATACGCCTACTATGTTACGACTTATCTCACCCAAAATGAGAGCGTCGGGCAACGTGTGCATACTCTACTACGTACATACTTTACTTCCTTCGTACTACGATAGTGGTTACAAGAGTGTTGGTTCTTCAGTCTCACTTCGTTCAGCCTCGGTCGTAACGTTACGTTAACCTTTTTTGATAGATGTGGAAAGATATTTCATCTCAGCAAGTTTGATGCTATAGTTGAGTTATTCATGGCATATTCGATGTGCATTAATTTTGTTTGCAGTAGAGTTTATACAGTTTGTTAGCACTACGAAAGGTTCCAACACATGTACTAATAACCCTTTTTATCGTAGAAAATATTTCGTTCGGTTTTGACGAAAGAAGTTTTTCACTCATGTTGCAATATGAAAGTAACAATGGAATATTGTATTGTTAGCCGACTTACAACAATATGGAAAGTTCCATCATTGTTTGACGTCTGAAAATGAGTTAAATTATGGCTGCAAGACTTGAGGACACGGTCGAAACATTGTGAGTTAAAAAAAAGGACGTAATGAAATATAAGTTATGTGTCTAATTAATTAACTTATTGTACTGTAACAGGAGTACAAGTACATTAATTTGAAAACTCATGCAAATAATATTAGAAGATAAAATTAATTTTACGGGCTGTAACACACCCGTAAATAATATTAGAAGTTAAACCGATTCTCCCAAGAAAAGAAGAATCACTAGGAAAAAAATAAATTTAAAAAACATGATTTTCTTTTAAAAATGACAAGATTAGTACTAAAAAGTAAATAAAAATTGTTTTTTTTTTAAAGAAAATTACTTTGACGAAATCTATTTATGCATGACTAAAAACAAAAGCATGGGGTGGTCTCTCATATACAATCACTATGTAAAGTTTTCAATTGGCGCGCTTCATATTATATTTTTATTCAGCCATAAAAAGATTTTTGAAGTTTTTTTTAAAATTATATATTTTACTTTTTAGTGCCAATTGTTTAGTTTTGAAAAAGAAAATCATTTTTTTAAAAAGTTTTATTAAGTTTCTTTTAGTTATTTTGATGTTCGCATAGTTTTTCCCCGCCCAATATATTGTAAGCTGATGTTTGTCATCCTAATCCTAAAGTGGCCTGCAACCAGTCAAACGCAATATCGTTGCGGGATAGTATTTATTTTAGGATAAAGATGTTCTTACTAAAGAAATTAATCACATAATTTTAAAATATAGAAATATATGAAAGGAAAATTGTAATATTGTATTGTCACCCGACTTACGTCGCTGTGATAAGTTCCATCATTGTGTGACGTCGAGAAATGAGTTAAATTAAGGTTGCAAGATTTGAGGACATGGTTGAAACATTTTGAACTAAAGACCAACCTGCAGAAAAATAATAAAAACAACTTAAAAATATTCTTCTTAAGGAAACAAAATAAAGCAATTCGTACTAAAGAGTAAAATGAAAATGATTATGCATGACTAAAACGAAAATCATGTGGGGGAGCTTTCATATACATTCATTTTATGAATTCTTCAGATGGCATGACCCATGATTTTCTTTTTAGTTATTCACCAACAAAATTATTTTTTATTTCTTAGCACAGAATGGTTTTATTTTGTTTCTTTAAGAAAAGTATGTTTTTGAAACTTTTTAAAATTATTTTCAGTTATTTTATTGTTCGAATACTATTTTCTTACCCTTATTGTAAGCTGATGTTTGCCACCCAAATCCTAGAGTTCAGCAACCAGTCGAAAGTAACATGGTTGCGGGGATAGTGTTTATTTTAGGATAGCGATAAAAATATGTTTTTTAAATATATGAAAGTACCAATGAAATATTATATTGTCACCCGACTTACGTCGGTGTACAAAAATTCATTATTGTATGACGTCGGGAAATGAGATAAATTAAGGCTGAACGATTGTGAGTTAAAAGAAAGTATACCATTAAAAATTTTAATATTTAAAGTTTTGAGCTTACCAGCTCAAAACTTTTTAAAGACATACTTTTCTTAATCAATTCGTGATAAAAAGTAAAAACAATTTTGTTTATACATGACTAAAAACATGGGACGCGCTCTCATATACAGTCACTTTATAAATTCTTCAATATTATTCTTTTTAGTCATGCATAAACAAAATTATTATTTACTTTTAGTCCTAATTGTTTAAGTATGTCTTTAAAAAATTGTTTTACTATATTTTTCGAGTTATATCGATGTTAGAATACGTTGTCTCAAACTAATCCAAATCCCTAAGTTTTGTGCGACTAGTCAAACACAAAATCGTTGCAGGCCAGTATTTATTTTAGGATAAAGATATTCGTATACCAATATTAAAATAGGCTTTTAAAATATATAAATATATGAAAGTAACAATGGAATATTGTATTTTCACCCGACATATGTCATTGTGCAAAATTTCATCATTGTATGACGTCTGGAAATGAGTTAAATTAACGTTGCAAGGTTTGAGGACACCACGAACCGTTGTTGATTGAATTGTTATTAACGTCCTAAATGAGCTGGTAAGATTTTAAGGACGGGACCTACAGTTTAACGTGGACTCAGAACTACTTGTGTCCGCAGTGGGAATCGAACCCAGGATCCCTACGAGCCGTTGTGAATTAAAGAAAAGTCTGTATGAAATGAAAACTCATGCAAATAATATTAGAAATTATCCTAATTCTTCCCAGAATCGCTGAAAAAATATGCTTATCTTACACAAAACACTTTTTCTTATTTTAAAAGTAAACTAAATCGATTTCTTATGTTCCAAATGATAAACATCTTCTTTCTAAGAATTCCACCCTGCGTAAGGAAAATGTTTCTATATTTTTCTGAGTAAATCTGACAGGGTACATTCTTCAAACGAAAATATTCCTCACACGTATATTTAGACAAAACCCTAATTGTAACGCTCACATATATAAGTCTTAGTCTTACTTGTAAGAAAATTGTAGAAATATCATATATATACGTATTCTGAGAAATACTAACACCATAATCTAGGGTGATATGGCAGAAGTTGATATGTCAATTTTCCTACTTTTTCAGAATGAGCGTTTGAAAGTTTTGTTGCCCGCTGAAAAATCGAGTTTTTGATGCACTTGCTTAAAAGTCTGTCAGTTTGTTCTATTTAGTTCTGTCTGTGGCTACAATTCTTAATTTGACTTACGTTGCAAGAACGGTTTCAAAATGGCGATTGAAAGACATATCATGTTCTGCCAAATTGTGATTATTCACATAGCAAATCAGATTTATCTGGCATATCTTGTAAAAGTAATGACCAGATTTTTTTCTATAATGGTACAAAACATGTCTTTCAGAATTTTGTTCAGATCGACGCAATTTAAGCATTCATAATAGTAAAAACAATTATAGTTATTGATGTAATGAGTATTACAAAAATACACTGTTTTTAACTTGACGAGTACATATTCTAAGTTTGAAGAAGATTACTGAAGATTACTGTCACTGAAGATTACTGTCAAATATTTTCTTTAGATAGCAAATGTGAGTATTGAGAGCAAGTAATGTGAATGGTATATTTGGTCGAAACACTAAAAATATATAACTACATTAAAATATAATTAGGCTGAATATACCCACATCTACCAAGTACTTGTGCATATATCTCACAAGATATTATTGGGTGTTATTTTAACACAAAACACTATCTGAAAATTATTCTTCACTTTCCGGGATGTAATCAGGATCATATATGTCGGAAAAACTTTCAAGAGCTTTTTTCATACTCAAATCATCCCAATTTAGGGTGGCCATAATACGTTCCTTTTTGAACAGGAAGTCCCGTTATTTTAGGCCTTTGACGGTGTCCCGTCGGTTTTCGAAAATATCTGGGTTTTTTCTCCAATCAATGGAAATTATATATATTTTACTAGCAAATATTTTACAATACAGTTTTATAAGGATTTGCATCCTATTTGCATCCTATATGGATTTGCATTTTAATTTGCATCCCATACAAATTAAAAGAGTGCAGTTATGTCGAATATTCACGTTAACTTTGATATTCGATTCGCGTAAAAATCGTTTGAGTGCTATTTAACAATATGCATAGGTATACGTGGGGATTCCTGGGGCAAAAACATTTATGGCCACCTTATACCAATTACTACATCCTGATAGAGGTTTTCCAGGAGTTTTCCTGTCTCATGAGGCAAATGCCGTAATAGTACCTATTAACAAGACACGGGCCGACTATCTTCCACTATCCTGCCTTCCACCCTATCCCGGTGTAAGCCTAAGATGCCTACAGGTTATAAATAAGTTCAATTCAAAACTCATCCAAATTATTCACTAACAGCCAACTCAAAGAACAAAACACCATTTACATTCCTTTTTTTGCTACAAGCTATATAACGTACTTTTATGATACGTTTTGCTCACTGAGGTAAAACTACCTTTAAAAGTAGATACTATTTTTTTCTATATTGCAAGAAAATGCAATACATAAAATATAACGAGAAATTTGTACCCAAGTTATTTCGTGTGTTTGAATTTTTATGAGGGACATACTTCCAAACTACGCATGATATTATATTAATGGTATGTTCGGCTTCCTTGCATTCCTCACATTTTCGTAACGTGAAAAGTAATAGTCACAATCCATTTCAAAATATGTCTTACAACCTTTTATCAGAACATTTCGGTAGGAAAACCTGAGAAGTCCCATAGAAATTAATCTTTCGAGGCGGAAAAGCATTATATTTCAGACATATCAAGTTATGCCAAATCAATGATACGCACATTTTGACATATCAACTTATGATAAATGCGATTTAAGACCTAGTCGTTGAGAATATCCGCATCAAATTTTGCCATATTATAGACATGAAAAAAAGCAATGCCTTACACTATGAAACTAAAAAACTCAAAACATTGACATATCAAGTTTTGCCATATCACCCTAGATTGTACTGAGAATATTTTCAACCTCTCAGTAAAATGAAATTACAAAAAAAATTATTTGGTATTTTGTAAACAATATGGCTATCAAAATATTCTGTTGTATGTAATTTTGAGTCAAATACTACTGAATACTTGAATCTTATTTATAAAGCTTGGTAATAATAAAAAAAAAATAGTCATATATTTTTGTATCTGAGATGAACCACCTTTTTTAACATGTGAACCTTCGAGACCCTCCGCGTTTAATCCACAAAGTGGATAATCGACAGTTCAGTGTACATTCAATTGCGTAATGTCGTCGAACTCCTAAATTCACAATAGAATACGATAGTTAGTGTATAATTAGCAACAACTGGTTTTACGAAGACAATTACCAACAAGGATACATATCACGTCAACAATGTTCCGAGTGATATGACAGCACGAGCGACCGTGCGTGTTGTATATGGAGAATGACGTACGGTAATAATTGTTTGAGGGGAATTCCATTGTGGTAAAACCTAAGATGTTATTTTTAATGAACAACGCTTTCAGTGCCAAACTAGAACTTAATATTGCAAAGCGCTATCCAATGAAATTATAGTAACATTTGTGTTGAAAATATTTAAGTTTGTTTTAATCTACGTATTGGATAAGTTTGTAGTTTTTTACAGTCACATTAGTTTCATTTTTTTGTGTGTGTTTTTTGTTTTAGTAATTTCTTGTGATTGTTTAGTGAATTT
>JAGDQP010010627.1:0-55270 GCA_022664845.1 Lepisma saccharinum | reverse complement strand
CTCAACACTATAATTAGGCCATTGCCTGTTGTGTTGTCACTAAATAAATAAATAAATAAATAAATTATCGCCCTTATATTCTGTGGTTGGTGTCCAATTTCACCGCTAGTTACAAATTCTACTGCATGAGGAGACCTTGTAGCTGGGTCTAATTCGTTTTGGGATAATTCTATTGTTTGTCCAGATTTTTGGGTTCCCACGTAACTTTTGTTACCAGGTGATCCTGATCCATGTCCCGTTTCGGGTTTTTGAAAAAAGTTAAATATTTTTGCAGTCTTCTTTACTACTTCCTGTTCTTTTTCTATTTTTTTTCTAATGCTGCTTTTCTATAAGTAGTACCACTTAAACGCACACACACACGTAATCAATCATGTCACACTTTTTTAATGTAATGTGGTTAGGAATGAGGCAGAATTGTTAGTTTATTAGCTGCTCAAAACTTTCTTTAAATTTATATCTAACGAACACAACTCATTACCAGTAATTGTTGTCCGTGTGAATTGGCTTTGAACATCGTCGTGGTTCTTCACAGCTGGTGGTTGATTAAAATACCGTACCTATTCATCACAATAACGCATCAATTACGTATTGAAAATTTGTAAACAGACACTTTGCAGTTACATAGTGACAATGTTGTTACCCACTCAAGGTTATAATTATAAAAGTTGTATATACTTTTCTGTTTTGCGAACACTGAAAGGTCACGGCTCCCTATTAAATCACGTTCGCTGCCTCAATTTTAAAACTAGAATTCTGAAGAAACTCAGCAGCTCTATGTTTATTATACGCATGTTGTAACTTCTAGTGATTTGAAATCGGCCAACATTACCAGAAGTATTTTCCCCAGTATTCGATTACATTTTTTGTATATTATTTTAACGCAATCTGAAAGCAAATTTTACACTGTTTGAGCTCCAACACAAAATTTTATCAGTATTCCCAACTAATGCAGTAAAATATTACAACTTTGACAGGTAGAAACTTATAAAGGAAGTATCAAACTGAATAGAGAAACGACATCATTGCTGGTTATATTCAACGCCAAAATCAAGTCTCGCAATAATAATAAAAAAGGTTATTTTGGGGATCCCGTTTACAGGTAAGGGATTCTAACTACTGTATGTACTGCATCTTTATACTCCTTTCTCCATGGGCGACACACGCGGCCTCCGCCCCCGCATTCTACAGGTTTCCCATCGCGTAAACTGTCAATATTATTTTGAAACTTCATATTGAACTTTTTTATATTTTCAAAATTTTGCCGCCCCTGAAATTTGTTCAAAATTTGCCTCCCTGGGCTGTAGCCCCCTCCTAAATCCGCCACTGTTGGGGAGTATTCGTGCCATATTTGGTAAAAGCAGCTTAGAAGCCTTTGTGAACATTGAATTTTATGAGGTGGCAACATTGTTAACTGGGGTACTTGGGGTTCTCGAAACCACACGTATTTTGTACGGTATTGAGAACGAATAATGCTAAGTTTGGTTCAAAGGTTTGAAACTCTTTTGCAGAATTGAATTTTACAATAAGATGACAAGACTGACTACTTGGGTGATTTGGGCCTGTGAAGTCCAACAGTGGTGTTTATAGGTTATTGACAAATATTGATGAGAAATTAGTTAGGGATATGTTGATCGGTTTAAAAGTCTTTACAAAACAATCATTCACTTTTACTTATAAAATGATTCAGCCAGTTGCAATAAGTTCCTCTTATCCTTACCAGGGAGCAGATTGTCACTAAAGTGCATTATTTTTTAATAAATATTCCACTATAACATTCATATTAACATATTTCCATTAACAGTCCTTGACTTTTTTTTTAGTGAATTCTATGTTAAAAGAGACTAAGATTTTGAAATTTGGCAATAAATTACAAAAAAATTGAGTTTTTGAATACCTTGAATTGAGGAAAAATATATTATTTGAACTCATAACAGAACCAGGGAAGTGATACTTTATTTTATAGGATACAATTTCAGTGACGTGTGTTTTTTGCTCTCCTGAAAAATTGTTTCTCTTAGTCCGATTTATCATTGGAGGATTCTATTTCTTTCTACCGCTATCAACAAGAAACCCACCTATTTTTTAAGGGCTGATTTTCACAAGCGCTTGCGTTGCTTGCGATGACGATGAGTAGCCAATCAAAACACATGTTTTAAGGTCCCTTATTACGTGTTCTACATGTAACACGTATTTCAATTGGCTATTCACCCAAATTATAAGTAAAGCAAGCAACGAAAGCTATTATGAAAATCAGCCCTAAGGGCCACTTTTCTTGAAAGCTTGCTTTTCTTGTGATTTGGGTGAGTAGCCAATTGAAACATGTGTTTTATTTCGTGTTCTACGTGTAACATGTGTTTTAATTGGCTACTCGTGGAATTTGCAAGCAAAGGAAGCAACGCACGCGCTCAAGAGAATCGGCCCTAATCCAATAAGGACAAAATTTTCAGTTCAAACTCAGTTTTTATACTTGTTATCGCTGTGCACCTCATTTTTATTGATGTCTTAATTCTTGCGTTAAGCAAGTACCGAACTGTTGCTAATACTACATGCTGCAAATAATATTAATGTTTTTTTTTCGCAAGAATTAAAATATAAATAAAAGGCAGACCGCACAGTGATAACAAGCGTAAAAAATTGAGTTAGAGCTGAAAATTTTGTTCACATTTGTTTAGACTGGAAGTGGACAATCGAGATTAACTGTCATTTCCACTTCCTGGTTTCATATATTCATTATCTTTTTTATGGCACTGATCAGTCCTGTATCGCTTTCAGATAGAAGTCAACGGCACGGACTTCCACATTTATCCAGAAAACAATAAGAAGCGTAGCATCAACCTATTCGCATACAATTTCGATACTAGTAACACTTGTGTTTAGGACTGTCGTTTGCAATATTTCGTATGTTGGTCCTGCAACATTGTGTCACGATATCTTATTCCAGATCATGGATATAAATGGGTAACGGATTTACTGCTAGCGGTCTGAAATTGACGCCAGCAGATGCGCGCACACTAGAGTACCTGGCAGTTGTAATCGGTTAAAATAAATATTCAAATTCTCTTCGCTTTCTTCCTAAGCACCAGGTTTAAACACGTGCAAGCATAGACAAACCAATAAGAGACGCAAGTTCATCCCTATCATCCAGGCAAGATTAATCGAAAACTTGCGTCAAGTTGACCCAGCTAAATTGTTTGGACCAGTCAATCCTTTACTTATTTACATCCATGGTTCCAGAAAAGACAGCTCAATACGTTAGATGACAGCACGAGTTCTTTGTGATACTATCGGTAATATAATGAGTTGCGTTTCTAGTTTTATTATGTGGTCAGCCAACGGTCAGGCTTACGTGATAGGTCCCGTGAAGTCAATTTCTATCTACCTGTTTGGCGTTACTCTGCGTTATCAACAAATGAGCAGCATGAATGTACAACAGAACAAAGATGTTTTAGGACCCACTCAAAATCGGAGAAAGGGACACAACTGCAGGAAATTGCAGTTGCAGACGTGCAACACAGTAGAATGCAGCTGTCTATGAAGTCCTCCTTAGCTACATTGTACAGTTTGTTTGAAAATGTTTTCACGCCGTTATACACCAGTCAGACGATTCTATCCGCTATTAGGCAAACGTTTCAATTCCTATGCTAATTCAGTATGTTATGTATAATGTACTAATTCTCTACCGCCCAACATATCTCAGCTAGTATGTTTACATACAATATTAGAGAGTGAAAAATTTACTCACATAACCCACGGGCTACATTTTCTAGAAACAATTTCTGTAGGAACTGACGTGAGTATAACATGTATAGTCTTGATGAAAATCTTAGATCTGATTATGCACTCTCCTTTGTGGTGTATGACGAAACTTATTCGTTCACAAGAAATGAAGCAGCACTAATATAGCTCCTGACGATTACCAGATGTTATTACGGAGCAGTGGATTACATTCTTCATGGTAGATCTGAATAATTTCATCGTAGCCATAATTGTTAGTAATTGTCATACGTTTAGGCTTATTAATTGCAGGCATTTCGAATCATTTACGTGTATTTTAATGCGGATAGTCGTTCAGTCGTAGTTTTAACAGTTTGTGTTCAAGGCTAACATTTATAGTCTTGCCACGATTCGCTTTTGTCCTACAATCGATTTCAAAGGAAAATCTTTATTGAAACTTTTATTATCATGACAGAATATAGTAGTTTATCTGAATAACTCATATCTCGAGGTGTTCCACAAAGATTTATGCTTGAGCCTTTATCCGTTCATGGGAACTTCCTATAAGTATCAAGTGTCCTAATCCTCTGACTGGTTGTATGGGAGATGGAACTGAGAAAGTTACAGTCATGGTCTAGATTTAAGTTAGCATGACCCATTCTTGGGGTGCAAACTAAGGAAAATCTAACTCAAGAAGGTTGCTTCCAAGAACTTAATTTCATGACGTATTTACGAGATAACAACACTTCTGTAGAGCTTCAATTCTTATGTATTCACGGAAATAACTCGTTCTAGATGTATTCCCATCCGTCCGTTTGTAGTCTTTCTGACCACTCTTTGTCCCTATCTTGTTACTACTTCCGACAACTTCTTCGTTTATTTTTGAAAGATCCTCTAAAAATTTTAGGTACTTTTTATTTTGGTTTTCTACGTCCGTTCGTCTGTGACGCAGGGAAAAAGCCTTATGGTAACAGCTGAAGAAAAATTGACTTCAACACTTCTTGTGCTATGTTCAATCACTTTGAGAAATTAGACATATCGAAGTTGGATTTTCACATTTATTCATTTTTAGCTATAACAAGGTACAACTTTACACTGCAATTAAAAAAAGAAATCTTTAACTACACACACCTCAGCTGAATACTGTCTCGCCAAAATAATCCTGGAAGCAAAGTCAATAATCGCAATGCCATTTCGACTCACGTTGTCAGTTACAGCACGTGTGGTTGAAAGTATCTTAGGAAAGCGTTCGTTTGCAGCTGCCTTGCTAGCAATAGAACGGTAGAACGTTGGTCGGAAGACCGTAGTTCGATACCAGCCACGTCAACATTTGTATTCTTTATTCACAACATTACTTCTTCCAAAAGGAAAATCCAGAGTTGATATACAGAGCAAGCTAGTCTTCGAAGAAATCTAAAGCAGAAAATTTATACGAAAAGGATACTCTTTGATTGGACAATATCTTACAGTTCAACAATAACTGAAGATACTTCTCTGTCTAGGATGTCATGAATCGACTATTGAAGATTGTAACAAGTGGCGGAACGAAGAGTGCTCTTCATATGAGGATAAAGGTGTCTTTAAATGTTTTTAGTTCATTTTATGGATGTATTTAAAGGTCTCAAAAAGACATGTCGTTCTGTTGTTATGATAGTAAATTCAAGTGAATTGAGATATATAATGCGGACTCTGTAAGGACACAGTGCACATCAGTAATTCCGACAGAACCCCCTGTGGCGGATGTCATCCCAAATTTTCGAGAACATCCCGCAACTTGAACAAAATTTCTACGGTCAAAAATCATGGTGGTGGGTGCCCGAAGCATGGAAAGTTCGATTTTGGTGGTGATGCAGGAATTCGGTTTCACACGTTCAAGCGTGTCCAGGGTGTACCGATAATGGTTGGATGAAGGCGTCACAATCCACAAGAGACACCATACCGGGCGTCCAGGTTCCCTCAATGACCGAGAACGGCGACACCTGGGACGAATGGTCAACACAGACAGGAGGGCGACAGTGCGAGAAATCACGGTACAATTCAAGACTGGTCGTACCAGAAACAACTACCAGTGGACAATCTGTCTGAACATGCGTTCTCTCGGGTATGGGAGCCGTTGCCCTATACGAGTGTCACTGCTAACCCTGCGTCATCGGACATTCTGGATTGTATTTGCCACCAATCACTTCGGATGGACACTGCAACAGTGGTGTAACGTCAGCTGGTCCGACAAATCACGGTATCAACTGTACCATGCCATTGGGAGGCACCGTGTGTGGCGCATATCTCATGAAGCTATGGATCTCGCATGCCAAGAGGACGTGGTCCAGGGTGGTGGGGTATCAGTCATGGTCTGCAGAGCGTTTATCTGGTATGGAATTGGTCCTCTGGTTTTTCTGGAAGACACTTGGAATGGTCCGCTGTATCGTCAGCTGCTCCGATACCATCTCCACCCGATTTTGTCCTTTCAACACCCTGACGACCTTGCGGCCTTTCAAGATGACAATGCGCCGTCACATCGCCCCAATGTAGTCCGAGAATGGTTTGAAGAGCATGCAGAGGAAGTCCAACGACTGAGCTGGCCACTCCGGAGCTCTGATATGAACTCCAACGAGCAAATCGGGGATGCCGTTGAACTCAGGCTCCGTGCACTGGATCCTCCACAAACGAACAGGCCACAATTGGTTTCTTCTCTGTCGACTGTGTGGTGTCAACTGCCTCCGTAGTGTACCAGGGACTCGCAAACTCACTTCCACGCCGTATCGCTGCGCTCCTTAGGGCCAGAGGGGGCCCGACCAGATATTAGGTGACTATCCCATGAGTTTTGCTAACATAGTGTAATTCTCTACATTCCTGTAGACACATAATGAGGTGGAACGCTCAGCGCGTATTCTTAGTGGAACATACCCAATTTATTTATTTATTTTTGTAAATTAGACTGTGAGTTGTTCCAAATGTTCTTGTACACCCCTTCTTTCAAGTTGCTCTTCACAAATTGAAGTCTGGTGGCTTTAAATTTCGCAAAATTTTCTAAATGATGCAAAATCCAAGGAATTGCAAGAGCATATCTTCTTTCACTTGCTGTGTGGTAGGTTCCACAATCCTTCCATAACGCCTCCAATATTGGAAACGGTCGCACAATCCTGTTGAAACTAACAGTAACATATATCAACTGCCAGAATAAGGTCTATGTAAATATTACTAGGAACAGCTGTTTCAAACTAGGGATGTCAACGACTCGCTCGACTCGAGTCCAGACTCGGTCAGACTCGAGTCGAGTCGAGTCGGCGCTCACTATGTGCTCGAGTCGAGTCGGCGCTTACTATGTGCTCGAGTCGAGTCGGCGCTTACTATGTGCTCGAGTCGGCGCTCAGTAGGTGCTCGAGTCGGTACTCAGAACTGCTTGAGTCGAGTCGAGTCGGTACTCAGAACTGCTCGAGTCGAGTCGAGTCGGAACTCACTATATGCTCGAGTCGAGCCGAGTCGGCGCTCACTATGTGCTCGAGTCGCTGCTCAGAGAGATTCACCTTGCGACTCGGTTACAGTGAGTCGAGTTCGAGCGACGACTCGACTCGAGCGTTAGACTCGCCGCTCGAGCCGAGCGGATTGACATAACCGTCTGGCAAGTAGTCAGTGGACGATGTCATAGTAATGCAAAGTTATCTTACCTCATAATGTATACACAGCTATATCTCGGTTTCTACTTGTTCGGTTATTCGAGAACACTTAGAACAACAAATTACTTTGGCAAGGAGATCAATAAACTAACTTCACATCGACTATCATGCTTTCTAGTATCATTGTGTCCAAAGTTAGTAGGAAAGAAACAGCAAATAGTGAAACTAAATTACATAACAAAATAATAAAAAACTTCTTAAAGACATTCTTTTCTTAATCAATTCGTACTAAAAAGGAAAATAATGTTTATGCATGCCTAAAAAGAAAAGCATGAGGCGCTCTCTCATATACAATCACTTCATAAATTCTTGAAATGACGCGCTCCATTCTTTTCTTTTTACTCATGCATAAACAAAAAAATTCTTTTACTTTTTAGTACGAATTGATTAAGAAAAGAATGTATTTAAAAAGTTTTTTTCGAGTTATTTCGATGTCAACGACTCGAGTCGAGTCGGTGCTCAGTACCTACTCGAGTCGAGTCAGTGGTCACAACTGTTCGAGTCGAGTCGAGTCGGCGCTCAGTAGGTGCTCGAGTCGAGTCGGTACTCAGAACTGCTCGAGTCGAGTCGAGTCGGAACTCACTATATGCTCGAGTCGGCGCTCACTATGTGCTCGAGTCGCTGCTCAGAGAGACTCACCCTGCGACTCGGTTACAGTGAGTCGAGCTCGAGCGACGACTCGACTCGAGCGTCAGACTCACCTCTCGAGCCGAGCGGATTGCCATCCCTATTTCAAACACAGGACATGCCTTCATTTTTTTGCGATATTCCTAAGATCACACAATATTCCTCTTAGAATGATGACAGATTTCTAAATACTAATTTCCTTAAGATCAGCGCATTTTTTTTTTTGTAAGAATTAGATTTTAAACAAGACTCAAGCAGTCATCTTCCATGTCTTTCTCAAGCACAATCATAAGTAGACTAACGTTCATTTCAAGCCTACGAATAGTCTATCAGTATTGCCAACGTTCACAAAATAGCGAAACATATCCTTGAACTTCCACTGTACATTATAGTGTTAAAACTTGACTGTTATTTTTCTTCAAATGTAGGGTTTGAGGGCAACATAACTTTGAATATCAATTGTAAATATTAGGAAACTAAATAATACAACAAGATTCCTTAATAGTAAAACTTATAATTTTATTAATTACGTGTTCAATATTTACAAAAAAACAAATTATAAACACTTAAGTTTGTACAACAAACATGCATACACTCAAAAATAACACTTACGCGGACATACACACTTACCCATGTACACATACACTGAATGAAAAAAATATCGCTGTTTTAATTTACCAATTTTTAAACTCACTAGGCACGCACTATTCTTTGCCAATTACTGTTAATTATAAATTAAAACTTTAAGCTGATAAATTGTCCCGTGCCTTAACGCAGTACTTCTTTTACAGAAATTTTAAGTTTGCACACTTGATTTTTCTTTTGAAAACAAAACATAATTTATAAGAGAGAAAGTAGCGACGGCAATAAACTAAATAAGACTAATGTGATTTGGGAACTTGTGAAAGTTGCGATATTTTGTTTGTCAGTTTCGTCATGATGTTCAGTGTGATGATTGTCGTGTGCGTCATCACCGTGACTGTGACCTGGTTCGTGATCAGGGACAGCTTCTCTCTTTACCACTTTGTGAAAATCTTCCGAATAAACGGAGTAAACTGAAGGATCTTCTTCACTCTCAGGTTGTCCACGATGACTGTCGTCAACATTCTCATCGATTTTAGCCCACAATACACTGTATTCTGTTGTGTCTTCGGATGGTTTCGGTGTGGCGGTTTGATCTTCGACTTGTCTCTCCGTTTGAGAATCCACCTTGTCAGACTCTTCTGAGTTGCTATTATGTGAGCTTGTTTCTGTTGTTGCAGATATGGATTCTGAATCAATAAGAGAACTGTTTTTGACATCAACACTGCTAGAAAGTTCATCAGAGTCAAGGTTTGGCTTTATTCTACTCTTTTCTTTGGTAAGAAGATAGTACTTGGTTGCTTGACTCTCTTCTGGTGAAAGTTCTTCTTCTTCTTCTTCCGAATCATCATCAGCCTCTGCTAGTTTCAGGATCATTGTACTTGGTGAATGGGCTAGCTGAGCACGTAGAGGAGGGTATTGTAAGTTGTATTGCCTACGAGGGGGATGCCTTTGGGGTTGAAGTTGAGGGAAATTTCCCGAAACAACAGCTGGAACTGGAGGTGGTGCTTCACCTCTGTAAGGTCCAAATTGTGGAGTCTTCCTTACATCAATACTCGAAGGTCTTCTGTGAGACACTTGGATGTTTGGCTGCATGCGAATGGAAGATGTTAACGACACGTCAATTGGTTTACCATCGTAGCTAATCACTGAGCCTGGTGGTGCTGATACTTTACGGATTGGAGGAATATTTTCGGCTCTAGAATTATGGTCCGGAAGGATATGAACTGTGTCAATTCGCTCATTTGCTGCTGCGACTAAGTTTTCGTGAGGAACTTGTCCTTGAAAATGGCGATGGGGAGTTAATGTTGCACTATATCTATTCGGCAGGGCTCTGTATTGTAGGCGGTAGGGTAATGTGTTATGATAAATTGGTCTGCGAATGACTGGTCGTGGTCTGAATACTGGGAATGTATGAGCTAGTTTACCCCCAATGTGAAATTTGTTATTATCAATAGGGTTAATGTTATTTAAATTTACAGGTGCTGCGCTGGGCTGTACTAGATTTGGAGGGACCACAGGGACTATTGGTACTGGTAACTGAACAGTGATGGGTTCTTTTGAAATGGTTGATGCTGATGTCAATGTGTTGTTTTTCTGGGAGTTCCTGTCAGGGGGTGATGGAATAAATATAGGCTCCAAAGTTTCCGGAGGTTGACCTTCAAACAAATTTTCTTTAGGTTTCTCAGCTACCAAAGCTTCATGGCGAGGAAGAACAGATTCTTTCACTTCCGACGCTTCAACTTCAAACGCTAATGCTGGACCGGTGTTTCCAGAATTTTTAATGGGTTTAAAGCCACCTTCAACAACAACGGAAGTGGGATCAAAGCCAGTATTTATTGCAAGAGGAAGCTGTACAACTTTTTCATCGTGCCTCCTTTTACTTTGTGGAGTTGTTGGCTGAGATATAGGTGCAGGCGCAGGAGTGCTTAATGGAATAGTCTTAGTCACCTGCTTAGTCAACAGTTTTGTTGAAAGTGTTGGTTTCGGTGAACCTACAAGAGCCGCTGGTGTTGGTTTTTGGAAGGTCACTGGCGGAAAACTCGGATGAGATACTGGAGGAATGGGTGAGTGACCAATTGAAATCTTAGCTTGACTTCTTTGTTGTCCTGGATGAATGGGGCTTCCAGCAATAACAAGATTTGGTCGATGTGTCAAATGATGGTGATGATGTGGCACGACACCCGGCAAAGGTAATGCATGTGGATATTGTGGGCTTAAAGGTCCTCGGAAAGGCTTATTTCTGTCATAGATAATGTTTTGCTGTGCGAAGGGAGGTCTGAAAAAGGTTGGATGCAATCTGCTTGGCTCTGGTCTTTGAAGAACATAAGAATGATGGTGATGATATGGATGTTGTGATACTGGTGGTCGGCGGAGGTGATAAGGAACTTTGGAAATGGGTCTTTGTAGAAGCAGATGTTCAGGAAATCTTGTTGGTAACCTGTTCGGTATTACATGACCAGGAAGAAGAGGTTCCCGTGGACCATGTTGCAAGGCGGTAACAAGTGGTTTACTGCTTTCTACGTTGATGTTAGTGACTTGAATTTCACCAGAAACCGGTCGCGTGTTTGAAGTACCCGATTCAGTTTTAGTTTCCTCAGTTACCTGATCCTTTGGTTCTTGTTGATTATTAGTTTGATCTGTTTCCGATTCCTTTTCGTTACTTTGTTTGGATGGTTCTGGAGCTCTTGTTTCTTGTGTTTCTGGTTTTGGAGAAGAGGTTGTCGGAGCTTCTCTCTTGGGTTCTTCTGTTGTAACTGGCTGTGATTGTTGTTGTTCAAAGTGGTATGGTTGATGTTGGTTGAATTGTAGAAACTGACCGTTTTGAGGGATCGCAAGAACGATGTGTTGTCCAGGAACTAGAGTCTGACCAGGTATTATTTGTTGACCGGTAAAGTCGAGAGTGAAAGACGACGAAGGAGGGGCAGCGGTTTGAATTTCTGTTTCCTTATTTTCTGGAATATTAACTGGATGAAAAATCACTGTTGGACGATTGTCGTGTTCTAAATTTGGAGCTTTAATTTCGGTTAAAATGGGATTACTTTGGAAGTTTTGATGAGTATTAGATGGAAGATTAGAGAAACTCTGAATAAAAGACTCAGGTGGAAGTTCTCCTATGAATCCAGTGTTTACTTCAGGTTGTTTCTGTTTTTGTGCAGGTTCATCTTTACCATAGACGTTGGGCTTCACTCTAGTCGACACTTGAATACTTGGCCTGGAGACCAATCTGTCTTCCGAATCCTGATCGTCATAGAATTGATCCTCCTGAGTAATCTTGCTAGAAGCTAATTTACTTCCAATAGATTCGCTGGCAGCATAGTCAAGATTTTGGTCGCATCGATCGTGAACGTTGATTTTCCAACCAAGGTAACGATGTGTGTAGCACTGAAATGAAATGAAAATGGATAAGTGAAAACATATAATCTTACGATAATAGCTAGAAAACATTTGATACCATTTTGATGTTCAAAAGCATTATGGCAGATGTAAGAGGAAGAGTAACATAAACTTGATATTATACGAGAAAGCCAACGAAAGAGAAACAATGGCAAAGAGACTAAAAGGTGCATTTAGTGGTGAAGAGCAAGAACCTGGAACAATAAAATCATAGGAATACTGACAAGAAAACTATATGAAATGGGCAGTATGAATGGATTAAGTATGGTAATTGTATGAACTAATGACTTGCCCGATGAGACTAATTTCATCTGATAGGGCATCTGATTTGATGTTTATATGCACATTTTTAGCAGCTGAGGTCTAGAAAAACAATTATGATAGGAAGATGTCCGCGAGTTGGTGTGGAGAGAACTAATTCCAGCATGTAAGATTCTAAAACATTTTAGAAGATTTGCAAATTGTTTCGTATTGAATATGGTTCTTTACAGCCACAAAAATGAACAAAAAGAAGGAAGAGAAACGTTTTAAGGAAAATTTAAAATATGCTTGTGGAGAAAGGTGTAGAGGATGAAATGGACTAAGAGCGTGAGGGATGAAGTATTAAGGAGAATAGAATACGGGAGGAATGTCTTAAGAATGATAGAGAAAATGACGGAAAATTGGGTTCGTCACAGCCTGAGATAGAACTGTCTAAGGATAGTTATTTAGGATAACAGTGAAGAAAGGTGAAAAAGAGGAAGAAAAATATTTAAACTATTGATGAATTTGAGAAAGTAGAATGAGCAATCAAGAAGAACGAGGACGTGCAAGGCAGGTAGACGGATGTTGTTCAGTTCAGAAGTATCAGCAAATAACAAAATTATATAAGAATAAACAAGCATAATAAATTGCACAGATAATGTATACCATAACAGTATTGTGTAATTGACAAAACTTAGAAAGAAAGGAACATGTACAAATACAGAATAAAATAAAAATATTTGTACAAAATGATTTTAATTTGGTTATTAGCGCTGACACATTGCGATACAATTCATCTAAAGGAAAGAAGAAGTATATCAGACAAGACATTCTGTATAATTCTAACGAGGAACCAAACTTTTAACAACGAAGCCACTATTTACATCGTTAATGTAGTTATAATATTTTCTCTTCATAAAACATTAATGTTTGGTATGAATCCTTTACACGTTCTTGTGTTGATTTTTGTTCGTACCGGACTGTTTCCATTGTAGTCTGTTCTTTCTTTAGTTCATTTTACATTTCTAAGTTTCAATACTAATTCTTTTCTAATGACTTTAATCAGAACTTTTCACGCTGGATTTCCGCAGTTATAATGAAATTGATATACATTCTGTATCCTTTCCTTATCAGTCTCTCTGTTTCGCTTCTTGCGCCTTCAAGAAAAAATAGATTTTCGTCTAGCTTATGATGTCTTTTATCACGTGAATTGCAATCCGGCATTTCATCCCCCTTTTTATTGTATAACTCAAATTTTCATCATATCCTTTTTGTCTGTGCCTTTTAGCTTATCGGATATATTTTAGTTCACATTCATAACTTATTTCATATATTCCTAAATTCTGTAAAGGATTTTTGAAACAGTTTATATCTTGCTAGCGTTCCTCCAATTTTTCCCCTCTGTGTTTGCTATTAATGTACAAACAAAAAAGAGAATTAGACAATGCGATTCAACTTTGTAATACGGTACACTTACACATAAAAGTTACAATAGAAAAAGAATTATGAATTATTTTTATTGGATTTGTGGATATGAAAAGATGACAAAGGAATAAAGGAAACATAGAGGAAAAATGAATGCACGAACGACATACAGAAATGCAGCCTAGAACAATTCATCAGCGTATAGTACAATTCCATAAGAAGATGAATGAAAATATATATTACAAAGGAAAGCCAAGAGAAGAGAATTAACAAAGTAAAAGAATAGTTGTGAAAAAGGAATAAAGGTAGAAATAACTAGAAGAACAGTTGAAAATATCAAAATTAAAGATTGAGTCACAAAGATGAAATATGACAAAGGTACAAGAGGGAGAAAAATGGATTATAGCTAACAGATATTTACAAGGTCACACTCAAAATAAGAGGACATATAAAATACCACAATATCAAGGTTGTAGCACACTAAGGGGAAAAGTTAGTAGGAACATTAGTAGAATGTAAATGCTATTTTAACGATCCACTACTGAATTTGGGAATATGTTAAATGAGATGTGACCGTTAAAATGTGAAAGATAACATGTCCGACAAGATAAAAGACATATAAAGGAAGGATATGCTGGATATTTGAGTTATATAAAAGAGGATGAAATGCAGAATTGCAACTCATGTGATAAACAAAAACCATAAGATGGACGAAAAAAGTGTAAAGTATTTAGAAGGAACAGGAAGCAAAGCAGAAAGAGTGGTAAAGTCGGTTTCACACAGCTAAAGGTCACACGGCGGCGAACATTCGCCGCAGCTCTGAAGCTAGGTATGGTCAGCGAGGTCTTTTTTAAGTGTTTTCGTAGTCAGGGACTGAATATCAAGACTTCAAAGCACCTGGTCGTCTTTACAGGATATCTCACGACAAAGACAAGGTGGTGTTATCATGACGGCGGCCAATATCTAAAGGGTTGATGAACTAATACGAGATGATAGACTAATCGCACAAGAGCCATTGGTAGTTATTTCTGGCACTAACCATCCAATACTGCATACTACATGACTGGTTGCAATATCGTAAGATTTTCGCCTACCGGGTGTCATGAAACCTGATTGAGGAAGAAAAGCGGAAAGTGAGCGGCTCTGTCAAAACGTCAAAAACCGGACACTATTATTAAGGTAACGAGACTTAATTAATAAGCACGCCTTCGAGTGACGTAGGGACAACTGAACCGATTGCAACAGAATTTGTCATAATGATGTAAGGAACTACAATCCACGTTCTAACCATCCAAAAATGTTGTTAATAATCATAGTTTCCATGTTAACGGTCGCATGGTTTCTCTCTACCTTAAATTTTGACCAGAACCTTATAAAATTATTAGATTACAGGAGCTCGTTATCAGGCAAAATCACAAGGAAGTTCCTTCTAGTTAAACAGCATCATTGGAAAAGCAACGTAAGAAATTTGACACAGGAAATAAACTTGATGTATTCTTTACCTGATAATAAACAGTATCTGGAGTGTTTGCGTCTGGCGTCCATTGTATGATACCTGCTTCGCCCTCGTCACATTCCAAAGTGAGAGTTCTCTGATAGGCTCCAAATGATTCGAAAGTATCCGCTGGATAGTCCGGATTTGGAGTCCAGTTGCAGAGTCGACCAGTGCCTGTTGGAACTGGGTTACCTTGGCGGTCCCATTGTATTCCAGCAAACACTCTAACATTCTGTAATAAGAGCAAAAGATTAGGTTTTCAAAACAAAAAAAAAAGCTCATATGTTACGAACACAGTCAAGTGAAGACGTAAATTTATTTTGTAGTGATGATTTCGAGGTACGGTAAAACTTGATTTAATCACCTTCTTAGTGTTAGGTTATGTGTTTATATTCTACATATAACACATGCTGTAGATTCAGCAAAATCAGGTAAAAAGATAGAAAGAGACTTCCAAATTTTAGTCCAGCAGACTCCGCGAACTCAACCAATCTGGGGAGTAAAATGCCAAAGCTTTCTGTGTGGTTCCTATATAGTTCTCTGAAATTGGAGATACCGCACTTCGACTTTAACCACATTCTTCCACTTCACTTTCGATATCCACGCCAGTGAGCCAAGTTGTTGATATAATCTTTCTCTTTAGTATACGTACATATCTGAGTTTGTTTCTAAGGAATTTGATCTAAGACTATACTCTAAACCAAGTTATATATTGGTCATAGAGTCAGCTATAATGCATTAGAACAAAAATTGTTAGAAAGCTCCCATGTTAAGTACTTACAAAAAATAATGGCGTATATTTTCCAACGGTCTTTATTACAGAAAACCTCATAAAACTAGATCTTTGTAACTTTGTGTTTTGTTTTCTCAGTGGGTCTGCAAAACACATTCGACCACTGTAGTGCCAATAATTCAATTCACTTAAATTCCCGAGGAAATTCAACAAATTGCTAAATTGAAACACTGAAGAAAATACTGGTCTAAACCATTTTTAACAAAGGTGAGAAAACGAAAATACAAAAGTCAGAAAGATCCAGTTTCTTCTCCAGATCTTGTATTCTTACAAAAGAAATGACAGTTTCCCCCCCAGCCATCTTTGATTTGACACAAGCTCTAAAAAAAAAATCTGGGTCTTTGTAATTTTCTGCTTTGTTTTCTCAGTGTGTCTGTCAAGTGGATTGGACCACTGTAACGCTCAACTCTTCACTTCCGCTTGAAAATTCACAGAAAATTCACTACTGTTGACAAGATTTTCTTGTTTTAAAACAGCATACAAAATAAGAAACTGCACTAAATTTGGGAAACTATAGACCCTTTCTTTCATCTTTGAAAACATTAATAAATTTACTAGCAAAGATTTGGTTTATTTTCAGTATGCTGTGTGTCTAAAATATTGGTTAGTCTGCTTTAGTATCTCACCGACGTCAAACGACTTTGCATGATTACATATCAGAAACATTTGAAAAAAATATTGACTATTTGTTTTAACCTTTTAGTGCATGTTTCAAAGCCAATTTTCTGTTGTTGAAAAGCTACTTTCTCAACTGAATTCAGTCATGGAGTCGGTTAAATAATCAATGATAGCTCGTAGTTACAAGAAAGTGGAAGAATCGCACCCAACTGGGAAATATCGCCCATCAAATTACCAGGAAAGTTCGAATGTGGAATCAACCCTTATGGTGTCATATCTTAGAGCTGTGAGTGGGCCTTCAACAAGGAAACAGGGAAAGAGATTTGCGCTCATTCCGGTCTTTTATGTGGAGGAAAGTGTTTTTGAACTACTGCGTTATAGTTCAAGTATGATCTTGTTTGTCAAAATAAGTATTAGTAATAACTATTTTCCGTATTAGATATTGTTTTGGTTGAACGAATTAATATCGAGAGAGTCAAATATTTATTAATTTCTTCTCACTTCTGAAAAATGTAAGGCGAAAAAGGTAATTTCAGTACTATGAAAGAGGGGTATTACCGCCCACTGTGGGCGGTATTTCCCCAAAGCAGACGATAATGCCTGACAATGTACACAAACGTACTATTTCCTTTTTGTTTACTTTCGATAATCTAAATAGTTGTTATATTGAACCAAAAAAGAAGTTTGTTATACTTTAGTGAATATTTAACATCCAATAATTACACATCATAGAAACTACTTGAAGTTTCAGCATTAAAAGTACAATTGCCACATCGTTGTACGCACAACATTGCATCTATTTTTTATAATTGGTCTAAATTATTAGTTATACTTTTAAAATATTACCTCTTTATGTATCATGTGCAAGAATCGTAATTTGAACGTAATCCACTAACATGGGAGGCATTACCCGAACATGGGCGCCATTACCCGAACACAGATGGTGCGATTCAAGAACGTGTACTGATTTCTGTGCATTGTTTCCAACAGAAGATCTTCGTGGCATTTGTTAACTAGATCATGCCCTACAAACCCATGTTTAATTCATTACAAAAAGATAGAAAAGTACGGAGATATTAAAATTTTCCCTTAAGTGGGCGCCAATCTCCCACTTTCCTGGATATGATGAAACTGTGCCTCAAGGAGAGGAACGCTGCTGTTATTATTATGTATCCTTGTGGGGATGTATATCTTTCAGGAAACTTAATCAATGGGCAAACAGCAACAAATGCTAGAGATATTTCTCATATCTTTTTTCTGTATATGCCTCAAAGAGAATACAGTGTGACTAACCCGGGAACGTCTCCTATAAAATAATACCATGTTTCGTTAAACTAGTGCATCCATTTAAAAGTTGTCTTGACAACCATTGAAAATATATATGCCTCTACATATGAGAAAAACGTGGATAAAATTTATTTTATTTCGGCCTTTTCAGTAACGATTGACTTCGGCTCGTTTGGATTACTTATATGAGTCGAATGCTTTTAATGACCACAAACATCTATTATCAGTCGAGATTCAAACCTGAAACCTTTTCGGCATTAGCTTAAGAGCTAAGACTTCTCGACCACACGGACCCCTACATAACCATCGAATTGCCAACCTACTTTTCTTTAGGAAAAAGAAGGCTACATGGTTAACAGGCGAGTAATTCTTTAAATGAAGTAAGACTCACTTTCAGAATCACCTGACCAAAATATGGCCAATAAAAATCAAGGCCAAAACTGAAATTACTTTCTATCTACCTGGTTTAATCAGGCGCTAACTTGAAATCTTAAAAGTAGAGAAAACTAACCACACGAAAAGGACGTGCCAGGTTTAATGTCACCAGATTTCATGGTGTCTACTAATTTTGTGACTTGAAATTCCCTGTGTTCTTCAGGTTTTCTATGATATTTTTTGTAAATTTCCCGAGTTCTTAGTATAGTGGAACATGTGAATAATACGTGAACAATGTGAGCAATGACATTTTTTTAATCCCATCCATTATTGGTATTCTTTAAAATATAGAATTTTAATACATTGAAAAAATCCGGTCAGCAGTGGGAATCGAACCCACGACCTCCGCCTTGCTGTGGTAGTGCTCTTACTAATAGTGGACAGGTCCACCTCATAAATTTCATAAATTCATAAATTTCCCTTCATAAATTATAGATTTCCCTAAGTTTTCCGGATTTATAAAATTCCCTGACTATTCCAGGTTTTCCAGTGTAGTAGACACCATGGATTTATAACATCATTGTAATTGAAGGTCTCTGAATCCAAATTTCAAATGAATTTCTTAATACTTGCTTTTGTTGGGGTTCTTCATTACATACGGACAGACAGACGAAATAAATTTTACAGAGGACAAATATATTTTTGGAGGCGGGGTCACTAACAATTTTTGGGAGTGAGTTCCGATAAAAATAAAAGTACTTACCGCTCTCTCTTCGGAAGACTTATACTCATACCCTCCAACTGAATCGTCCGTGATATAGAATGGATGATATCTGGCAGGTACGTTGGGGTCGCTGCCTCCTTCCACTACGAAAGTGTATGTTTTTCCTCTGACCACGTTAATTTCAGGAATCAAAAGGCCATTGATGTACCAAGAAATGCCCCAACCCACATGTCCTGAAAGCAAGAGACACGCATGATTACTGAAAGAACCATATACTGTTCTCATGTAGATGACTATAAGATATAGTGATACGATCAAAAGATATGTCATATCAGTTAATTTATTTCTAACTTTTTAACACATTTATTTTCAAGAAGGCTTTAAAGTTAATTTTGTTTGACGTCCCTAAAACATGCCCCAGCCTTGAAGATGAATAACGCTGTTTTTATTGTAGTTAGGTTTCCTTTCTCCGCCAGACTGTTAATTTAATAGTATATGTCAACTTAATAGTATCTAAAAAAATGTACATTAAAAATGTTATATATATCTTGACTACGAGATTCATTGACAATAATCAAACCTAAGAAAAATATTTACAGGAAAACTGTCTTAAAATGTTCCCAATGCAATACACGTCATACAATATAAGGGCACCAACAAAAATCTGAAGATATATAAACATAACTGCCCACTAACAAGCTGAATGTAACATTGATGCACAATAAAATAAAAAACAAAAGAATACGCAAGTAGCAAGACAGAAGAAAATGATACACAAAAAGAAAGAATAAAAGTATACTCAACAAGGAGGAAGAACGAAAGAATACACAACATCGAATAGCAACCAAAGAATACACAAGAAGGAAGAAAGAATAACAAAAGGGTACACAAGAAAAAACAAAAGGATACACAAGACGGAATAAGAACAAAAAGATACACTAGACGGGAGAAAGAAGAAAAAAGATACACCAGAAGGAAGAAAGAAGAACAGAACGATACACAAGAAAGAAGAAAAAAGAATAAATGGCCATAGAAATAAAACCCTAAGAATGGAATGGAATAACTGGAAGGTGACACAGAATATAACTACCAATAACTTGAAATGAAACAGGCAGTTATCAGTCCTACTTTTGGAATAACAGAGAACTATCATGTTGAAACTAGGACATAAATGAAGAACTGCGACGAAGCAGAGACGACGACAAGAAAGACAAAATAGGCATAGTTTCAGTCAATGTGTTATAGGATCTTGTTGGAAGCAAATGACGATACATACATTTTTTTGGTCACAGCTAGTAAGATGACGTAATAGACCTGGGAAATTTCGAATGTTCCATTTTCAACAAAAATGAATTATTAAACCAAATTGGACTAATTAGCCAAACATATTACGTATAAGATTAACGTCCTAGAGAAAGACAATTACGGGTAAATGAAAAAACAAACAATCATTTTGGGGGTAATTCTCTTTTTCCGGTTTATTTCTTTAGTACTACGAGTGAGATACTGAATTCCTGAAGCTAAAGTCGTGGCGAAGGTATGCAAGCCCTGTGCTAGCATAGAGCATTGCAAGCCTTGATCGAAGAATGATGGTAACGTGCGTATCATGTAATACATTATTATGTGGTGTAGAAACACAATACCCTCCCCGATAACACCTTAGCTATAAGAAATATATATTTTCAAATTCTTAAGCCTACTATGCGCGAGGTGGCTTAAACTAACTGGGTAAAGCAAGTGTTAGTGTTTACACTTGGGTAATAATGAGGAAACTACCGATAAATTAATTCGGTTAGATTGAATTAAGCTTAATTTACCACAACAGCTAAATCCAACACCACAGGTGGGGGAATATCGTAAGTCCATCCCAGAAACTATTAATCGTAACATAAGGTCATCTGAACCTGAGTTTCCCAGCTGAGAGACCTTGGCTCGATATCAAAAAGATATGAATACTAAATCGCAATGAAAAACATAAGAACAAGGAACAATAAACCTTTAACTTGTACTCTTTGCTGATCACCATATGATATCCAAGAATTCTTTCCCAAATATATTTTACCATAGAAAAACTATAATCCATATTGTTATACTCCATCTATAAGATATATTCCATTATTTTCTATTTCCCACTATTGTAGTTACACCAAATTACAAATACTTAATTGTCTGATGTTACTTAAAATAGCATTTTCGAAACATTATTTACATTCTGTAGTCCATACATACACGAACATTACATTGTAAGACAAAATAATTATTTACTTTATTACACCTGTCAAAATTGCCTATTGGACATTCAAAGCCCTTACAGCCTATCGCTGCAAGTTGATGAGCGTAAAACTTATTTTCTTTCTGGGTGTTACAGAAAGTGTAAATACCATTCTCTGGTAATGTTTTATATTCTCAATTGATTCCTTTGGTGTAGTCTCATGCAAATATCAATGTACACAAAATTGAAAAATGAATTTCTTCATACATTAATCTTGCCGGAACCAGAGTCGTCACCGGTCCAACTAGCATATTATTTTGTTTTCCTACAACATTGTGGAGTTAACGTTGAAAGTATTTCACCATGATATTGCACTCATAACTTCTTGGTACAATCTTTGACAGTTCCGGTGCTAATTGAACAGCAAGAGGGATACTATAGACAGGCAAAGCTGGATATTGATTAAGGCATAAAAGTTATACTTGAAGGCAAAAGAGGAAGATGGAAGATGAAAATCAAAGGCTATATTAGGGATCAGCTACTTGCTACATAATATTGATAATGCTGATCATAATAATAGTGATAGATGAATTTACCTGTAATTGCTGGATATCCGCGTTTGCCTCCCGTAGGGCCCATCTGTGCATAGAATACTCCATCTTCTGGCTCATAGCATGGGATTGGAGGGATATACCATGGATCTGCTTTCGGAGCTGGCTTTGGCGTTGCTCTGTGTCTGGTCGGAGCAACTGTGGTGGTTGCAGGCTGTCTCAGGGCTTCGTGTTGGGGTTCCTCCACTTCTTCGTCTTCGCTTGCGACGCCTGAGCCGAGGGGATCGTTCTCAGGGACAGGGCAATTCCATTCAGGAGAGCGACCAAAATCAATGACCACATCGGCTGCAATAGACAAGATTTAATTTTGTAACATGGGATAATAAATTGAGTGACACATAAATTTACAAAAACGGTCTTCAAGAGCAAAAGATTTAAAGACCACAGGAAAAATGTGCTTTGTCCATGTTATTGGTTTAACAGGAGAGGGTTTTAGAAGTCCATAATCAGCATTGCTTATACCTGAATATCAAATAAGACGAATTATGCATATTCTTTCACGCATGATAGTTTGTTTAAAAGGTCCTTCAAAGTGCAAACATTCAATCTTCGAAATCGATGAAAATAACAAACGTCTCACCGTATCTACACATGCGCTCTTCCATTCTTACAACGTTGCCAAAATGATTAAACAAAAATTGGCACGGCATTTGAAAAACACTAGTTATTTTCGTGATTACAAATGAATTAGTGATTTTTGAAAATAAAACACTTTTAGAATCACTGGTGTATGCTTCTATTTGACTAAACCTGACAATCGTTTCGCTAATGTTACCGTTAACTTCTTCAGGGTTCTTTAGGTGTTTATCTCCATTGGCACATGTGTCTTCCTTCCTTTCTTCCTTTTTTGTTATATAATCTTGATTTGACATATTGTGTTACTTTGTAACCAATCTTATACCTTATTGTGTGTTACCTTTTATGATTGGCTGATTGTTGTACTAATCACTTTCTGTTTCTTATATTTTTCAGTTGAAACTGTTTGCATCATCTTGATTTGGCGCACTATTTAGCATATACCTCCGTTCTCTGTTATTATTGGCTGATTATTGTACCAATCACGTTAGATCCAGAAATTGTGCTTAAAATGATTTATTACATACTAGTAAGTATAAAACAACTTCGTTTAGCGAATTTGAATTTTATTTATGGCCTTTAGGCATCCAAGGCTCAGGCTGAACTTCGTACGTGTTATTGCACGTAATTCTATTTGTGTTCAGTCCAGTAACATTGTGTCCTGGGAATGCGGTCTGCTTTCCGGGTGTAGGATTTTCGTGACCTCAAACAGCATTTTGTGTCTGTCTTTCATTTATTGCTTTGGTAGGCACAATTTTCTGTTTGTTCATTCTTTACAAAGGATTGGATCAGCTACACATGGAACACGCTATGCCAAATCAAAATTATACGAATTGAAGAAAATAAGGAATGTAGATATTTCCCTGACGAAAGTTATATTTCACTTAAGGTTAATGGTATATCTGGAACATGAGCATACTTTTCGGGTGTTTCATATCAAATTATGGCCTGCCGTACGTTAATGTTGCAAGAGAACTGAATTCCAACTCACTGTGGCTCATAGAACTCAAGAACTAATTAGCCTTGCACTAATTATGGTGCAACTTTAGCGCGAATTAAGCTAGCGAAAAGATATTCAAGTTTTGTTGAGTATAATAACATGATGATATTCCCAAAATATTTTATTTCCAAAAATGACATAATATGTTATCAAAGTTTTAATCAATACAAATTATTTTTTTGTGAATGAAACTATTAAAATGTGATATTTAGTTAAAGTAATACAGAAAAGATAACAAATTAATTAGATCTCAGGAAATTACAATTTCACTTTTATGAAAATGCGAAGTCAGTAAGAAATTAAACATAAACTACCATTACCTCTGTTAGCCAAGCTGTGATAAGATACTTCATTTCGAGAATTGAGAGGTCCAATGGCCCAAATCACTGGTTGGCTTATATTTGTGTAGACTGTGCGATCTAGTTCATCTTGAGCACGAAGTGGTCGTTGGAAAGTCACAATGGAATAATCGTTCACCAAAGCGGCATTTAATAGTCTTACACTGTTAGTGGTTCCCTGTAGAGAAGATATATAAAATATTATAATATACAGAATTTTAATTTGCAAACAACAGGAAAATATGAATTATAGCTTCCTTGAGTATTCTACCAAGAGAGATGTACGGGTAAGTTTGACGAGACTATAGAACGCGTACAAGAAGTTACGCGTATAAGCTGCGTTTGTAGTTAGCTATAGTGCTCGTGCTTGTGATAAGTTTAAACTTCTGCGCCTGTGATTAGCTAGATGATCTGTATGTGTGATTGGTCTGCCGGGAAGGATGGCTTGAGTGCTTTCAGTGTAAAAACTGGGCACATGAATACTGCAGCAGATCGGAGGAAATTAATAACATTTTCATGTGTAACTTTTGAGAAAGCGACATATTTTTAACTTCTTAAATTTGAATAATCCTACAATTTTGTAAATATCTCAAGTGAATCACAAAGAATAAATGTTTTAAAACTAGCCTGTAGCCTTTGATAGCAAATTAAATTCCATATACCTTATTTCACTCCTTCACTGCCATCAATAATACATTTGAATATAGCTTTCTAAAATATTTACCCTTGCTCTCATACATCCCGAACATTTAGTTAATAAATCGTATTTACTTGTAAGCCTAAATTAAAGTATACTATTAATGGACTCGTTGTTTTATCTAGGGATTCCTTCAGGATTTTCAGTGTGTTGTGGTGGGGTACTCTCGAGGATTTGGGGAGTGACGCCCTCCTACAGGGGGAAGGAGTCTGGCGGAATCACTGGTTTTCTTCCAGAAAAAGTTATTTCCTAGGAAAACACTTTTGGAAAATGAAAGTTTGACACTACAATAGCGAAAGGTATGATAAGCGTTATATGACAAATTATGCCATTTCTTTACGAAGGAGAAGACTAAAGTGATTTTTTGTGATGGAAGAATTGGAATTCTTTACCCTAAGTCTCTCATCTGGACAGGATCCTCTTGTTCCAGCGCATTGTGATTTGCTATCAAGAAAGTAGTCTTCCGCGTAGCCTTTACCGCTTTGTTTGTCAACCCAAGCAACGACGACGTCTCCTCCAATCATCTGGCTCTTTGTTTCATCACCCGACAGTCCAAATGCCATGTACTCTCCATCCTCTGTAAAGAAACAAAACCTCAAAATATTAGTACTTCAGATACATAAGAAAAGCACTACTAATCCATAAACTTATCAAGAATCATAGCAGTTACTCAAAAATTACTATGATTGAATATGATATTTTAGAACTAACGTAGAAATTTGGTAATTTCTATCGTAACTCTTTTCAGATTTAAAAAATTTCATTTATTTCTTTTGCGTATCTTCGGCTCAGACGGGATAGGGAACGGAATGACATGGGAGGAACTCGACCAGGGAATAGTTTGAAGGTATCATCCAGGTTTGATGAGACTGAGGAAAACCTCACTAAAGATCGGAGACCACTGGGTTTAATCCCAGGACCTACCGAATGGGTCCATTCTTAAAATGAAGCTTTGGCTAAAGCTTTTAATCATAACTTTTTATAGCTAAGAAAGATATTTAGTTTATGTAATACGGATTTTAAAACTCGGATGGCAAAACTCTCAGCCAGTTCGATCATGTAGGCTATTACTAGATAGACGATGACAAACCAACATAATGGACGTTAGGTCTTACAGAAAAGCAGAATGTGACACCGACCATGAGTTAGTGATCACAAAAGGGAGGGAAAAGTTACGCATCGTGAACAGAGAAAGCAAAGGATCAAAACAACTGAATTTCGAAGTTAAATAAACGATCCCGAGCGTAAAAGCAGATTACCAACTGGAACTCTCAAGTAGGTTCGAGATCTTAGCCGACTCGAGTAATAATAAAGATGACATTAACAATGAAATTAATGTAAGAAAGATGTGGGAGGAAATTATGATTCAGATTAGGAACTTGTAGGTGAGATGAAATAGCAGAAAAACAAACCTTGGTTTGATGAAGAATACCTTAAGCTTCATGAGGAACGAAAACAAGCAAGGCAATGATGGATAAGTAATAAAAGCAAAGCAAATATCAACCACTACAGTTAAGGAACTACATAAATTAATAAACGCAATATGGAGAAAGGAGGAGTTTCCAAAGGAGTGGAAAACCTCAATAATAGTTCCGATTTAATCGGACTATATTAATTACCGCGGAATCTCGTTACTCCCAACCTGTAACAAAGTATTAAGTAATATTCTGTTAACACTCCTAAGTGTATATGTAGATGAAATAATTGGAGATCACCAATGTGGATTTAGAATAAATAGATCCACGTTAGACCAGATTTACGCCTTCAGACAAATCTTGGAGAAGAAATGGGAATACAATGGAACTGTTTACCAGCTATTCATTGTTTCTGAAAAACATATAATTAAACCAAAATGGAAAAGTTATACAGCATCCTGATACGATTTATAATTCAGAGAAGACTTCTTCAAGTAGTGAGGATGTGTCTCAGCGACCCCATAAGCAGAGTACGAAGATAATTTCGAGATTCGCAACAGACTGAAACAAGGTGATGTCTTATCACCACCACTGCTGAACTTTGCGTTAGAATATACGATTTTAAAAATAAAAAAGGACAAAAAGGGACTAACATTGAATGGTTTGATCAACTGTTCGAATACGCGGATGATGTAGATTTAGTAGGGGAAGATATAGAGATACTACAAAGTAACACAGAGATGCAATGAGATAGCTCTACAGGTAAACATAGAGACAACAAAATACAAGATAAGCCGATACTCTGTGAATGTAGGAAATAAAAACATAAGAATTAGGGATGATGTCATAGAGAAATTACAAATTTAAATACTTGGGAGCATATGTAGCAAGCAAAAGCGAGGTCACGGAAGAAATAAAAAGTCATTTAGTATCGGGGAACGCATGTTTCTATTCAGTCCAGAAACTCGTAATCTCGCTATTAATCAAGGAAATTGAAATTGAAAATATACAGAACGGTTATTCTGCCGGTAGTACAGTACGGTTACGAAAGTTGAGTACGACCCTAGGAGATAAACATAAATTACGTGCATTTGAAAATAAGGTTTTGAGAAAGACGGGAAAAAGTGACTGGGAATGGAGGAGAGTGTATAATGAAGAACATCAAGGACTGTACGATTCACCAGATGTTGTAAGAATAATGAAATCACGACGACCAAGCTGAGCAGGCCATGTAGCTCGGATGGGAAAAACTAAGATTATATTCCATCTTGGTTGGAAACATTGATGGAAAGAAAGCGTTGGGGAGACTGAGACGTCGTTGGAAGAAGAATAGTAGAAGGGATGTTTGTGATGAAAACTAGCTTGATGTGGCACAGGATAGAATCCAAGGGCGTTCTAGATTGGAACGGACATAATCCGTTTGCTATTGTGGAGGTGAACTTGCGAGTTCCGTAAGCCATAGAGTTAGTTAATATGGATTTAGAGAATCCTTATCTTACATTGGATGCTGTGCATATAGGTTATGTGGATTATATACCCGTAAGGATAATTAAAAAAACTTTTCTGTACATCATAAACACATTTTACGATACATTACTGCTTTTAATTGCAACGAAACTTAAGTATATAAAATTTACTGTAATTTCAAGTTAAATCACAGATGTTCAATGAACTGTATCAACCTCTCTAAAAGTGATCTTTTTCAGACATTATCATATTCATGGTTAGCCATAAGATAAATTCGAACTATTAAAAGGCAGTAAAGCTCCGGATTAAAACTTAACTAGATTAAAATACTTTCATAAACCTTTGTACAGTCGCCCAGGTTTTTCTACTGGACCGATTTGTATGATTTTTCTTTTAAAATGTTTGTCCCTAGATATGCTCTCAAGCATTCACATTCCTGTCCTCCCCACGAATTTTCAGTAAAAGAGAATGGAAAATTTCTCCCTAGGTATTTCTTATAGGAGCATTATTAAACCTTCTTCCAGTCGCTTGGTAATTTCTACTTGACTGATTTTGATGAATATTTTTCTAATGTTTGTTTCGTATTTAAGCCTAGATATGGTATCACTTAATCAAGCATTCCAGCCGCACAGGTATTCCGGGTCGCCGAGTTCTCAGTGTTGCCAATTATTTTTTTAAAATTCAATGTATCAATTTCTTCCACACAGTTTGACGTAACGACTGTGATTTAAGGTCCACTGCTACACCGATTCGATGCTGTTGCCACAGCGCGAAGGAGGCACTCGCCCTACCTCGCTTTTTAAGCGTTATTTGTACTTAGTTCATCAGATCACAAGGGACGCTTGTAGTGGGAGTTGGCGGAGATTAGTTTACGGCGAAAAAGTCCTGGCACGTGATGGAACATTAGCGCACTGAGACGGGAGCGACAATGGAACGAAACAGAATTCAAGTTCCAAAAGGCTTGAATTAAGTTAGTTGAACAAGCAACTTATGTTGTTTCACGTTTATTTATTCAGTTCTACACAATGACAAGTGTGATAAGCTCAAAGCAAGTGACTGACAACCTTGTTGCAAACTGGCATGCTATCTAGGAAAGGGTCATGAAGTCATTAATCATTATGGTTCAACGGTCTTGCACATAGATAGACCCTTCGTTAATATAGCAAATAGTACAATTTCAATTTATTTATGGCCTTTACGCATCTCAGGCTGGTGTAGAATGTAGGGCGAGGGAGAGAATGTTGGAAGGTAGTCGACCAGGACCTAGTTTTGTAGGTACCATCTCGTCATTTGCCTGATGTGATTGAGGGGGAAAATCTCAGTCAGGATTCGCGGCCGCTGGGATAGTTCCCAGGTCCTTTCGGTTGCTAAGCCAACGGTCTACCACTGTGAGCTACAGACGATCAGTACGAAATAGCACAATAATGTTGATGTCATTATTGGAGAGATTAGGACCTCTGTTACACGGAACCGTTCAATTATTCTCACGAAGAACAAAAATATCCCACTTCGCTACAAAATTTCCCTCAATTCTTCCACTAACATCCCAAAGAAGGAGGATGTGTTTGTTGTCCCTCTGTTTTCTGGGACGTGACATGCTTATATGCCTACTGGCTATTGCATGTCTTTGAATTCAACACGACTATTTTTCCTTTGAAAAATACATGTGGCATGCCGTTTCGTGCACCTCAGGCCCACATTTAAAAAAAAATATGAATTCATGATTTATCTCAAAAGACCAAGTCCCGTTAATGATGATTCACACACAACACATGGTAATTGTTAATTGTGTGCACTTGTGTGTGTGTGTGTGTGTGTGTGGCATGATCAGCATTTCTCGTTATTTTTCATGCCGAGAGTCTCAACAAATAACCTGTTGCAACTCCATCAAGCACATGGTCTCACGAACAACATCCACGCAATCAACACACTTACAATTTAAGTCGTTTTTTCCCTCCCCCTTTTAATTGTAAATTAATTATTTTTCAATAAAGGTAAGAATGACATCACATTGAGTTTTCTCCCCGATACACGTGAGCCAAAGATTTATAACAGGATACATGAAATGCGCGTGTCCACGGTGAATGAGTCCTTTACCTCATCACCTTGTGATCTAGGATTCCAGGCTCAATTTTCGGTGCGGACGCTACGTTTTTACATCCCACTTAAAGCTGTAGGTCCCGTCCTTAAGGATAATAGGATCATAATATGAAGGCTAATAGATTTATGATCTGATGGATAATGGATTTATGACCTGAAGTATAATAGGTTTATGACCTGAAGTATAATAGGTTTATGATCTGAAGGATAATAGGTTTATGACCTGAAGGATGATAGGTTTATGATTCAAAGGATAGTAGGTTTATGCCCTGAAGGATGATAGGTTTATGGCTCGAAGAATAAAAAGATTATTATCTGAAGAATGATAGAATTATGATCTGAAGGATAATAGAGTTATGACCTGAAGAAGAATAGATTTATGATCTGATGGATAATAGACTCATGATCTGAAGGATAATAGGTTTATGACCTGAAGTATAGTAAGTTTATGATCTGAAGGATAATATATTTATGATTCGAAGGATAATAGGTTTATGCCCTGAAGGATGATAGGTTTATGACTTGAAGAATAAAAAGATTATGATCTGAAGAATGATAGAATTATGATAAGAAGGATAATAGATTTATGACCTGAAGAAGAATAGGTTTATGATCTGATGGATAATAGATTTATGATCTGAAGGGTAGTATGTTTATTACCTAAATGGTATTTGACCTGAAGGACGATAGGCATATGATTTAAAAATCTGAAGTTTAATAGGTTTATGTCCTGGAGGGTAATAGGATAATCACCTGAAGGATAATAGATTTATAATCAATTTGTGGTTTGCTAGTGTGCTTTCAACGGACGAAGATGCGTAGTATGAGATGTACAAAGAGTTTAAAGTTTATTGAAGACCGCGGTAGACCTTACTATGGTCTCTGATTAGAAGGTGAAGAGGAAAAGCACTATAACCTGATCGTTGCATTATTTGAAATTAAGATCGTAATAATCGTTGCATATTTTCGTGTTATGGCATTTGACAATACGGGGGATATTTGAAAGAAAATGTCTGGTTGACAAAGAAGGAGAAAAATTATTACATAAAAATTGGCTACATCACTTTACACATAGACCCCTAGCAGTTACCAAATTCAGTCTCTTGTGGTGCCATGAAACAGATTTTGCAGTGTCTCGGCAAAGAACTTCGCTGCAACAGTATCTAGAGTTGCTCATTCATCTATGAGCTGCATAGTGCCTATCCTTAAATTTTCTGCACCATTTCCTCTCTCATACATAAGGTTTACACCATAAGCACGATACAATCGACGGCGAATCTCGATGCACCAATGTGAATGACAACTGATGCTTTTGGCAGAACACCATGGATGATTATTTCTGTTATGATGACGGGTGTTCTGTCCGAAGGCAGGTCCTGACCCTAAGGTTCTCGGGCAAAGTGAATCGATGGTAGTTTGCCATTGTCTTCCATCAGATGAAGATGACGTCCTAAAGATGGGACCTACAATTTAACGTGGGATCCGAACCAGAGCTGAAACGGGTAACTGGGTCAATGTTTGGGACCCGGAGGTCCGATTCGGTGACCCGATTTCGACCCGCTGACCCGGAAGGCAAAGCAAAGATTTAATTCTTTCCTTATTATACACTTTTGCGTTTGAACAGTGTTCGTTTCAGGAGTGTTATCGTCCACCACCATCCTAGAGCACAAAAATTAATACACTGAAAACTCCCTAACAATAGTAATAACAGATGGAAATACAATAACACTGTCAGAGGTGCGCAAATACTCCTCTTTTCGTAGGCTACTCTGTTAGACTTTTCTGTTTGAAGTATTTATATTAAATGCATTAAAATCTATTAAAACTCTAAAAAATGACGTTCCAGTATAGGGGTGGGCGGAACCGGATCCTGAAGTAACCGAGAATCGGATCCTCAGGAACCGGTTCGGGAATCCGGATCCGGGTGTCCGGTTCCAGAATCCAGATCCAGGTACCCGGTTCCAAGATCCGGATCCGTTTCCAAAAGTATCCGGAACCGGATTCGTTAGGATCTCCGGGTCCAACTGCCCATCCCTATTCCAGTACATAATAAGCTCACTTCTAAAAAAAATGTAATATATTGTAATACTGATAGATTCAAAACACATGAACAACACCAGGTCAATGGGTTAAGATTGGGCCACCGGGTTAGTTGGGCCAAGATTCGATCATCGAGTTGGCGAGTCACCGTTACCTTAATTTGGGCCGAGATTTGGTTCCGACTCATTTGGGTTATGACCGGGACATTCTGGTCAAATTTCGGATCGTGTTTGTGTCAGGCCGCGTCACAAAAACTGGCTCGGTTTCAGCTCTGATCCGAACCACTTGTGTCAACACCAGAAATCGAACCCTGGACCCCTTGATTACAAGGCAGTGAGCGTTACCACTTAGCCATAGGAGACATTTCTGATATAAACATTTAAAATTCATAAATGGACAGAAAAATAGTACGGGAAGATGTTCTTCACAAACAGGACCTTAAGAGCATCCCTCTTCCTCGCTCTCTCTCTCTCTGTGTGTTTGTGATGGTGTGTGTGTGTATCTTCTCTTTATCGCTTCACTTTCCTTTGCAACAAAATATCTTCTCTCCTTGACCTCGTAATAACGGGCGGTGACGTCACATGCCAATAACCTCCTTTTCCCAACTGAAGATGTCCTCAAGTACTCGTAATGTGTGACTCATAAATTTTATAATTACATCCACTGGCCACTCTAAGTACCTGGGTTATTATTTATTAACCTGTAAAAGCCAGACCATATGAATGTGTGAGTGTTAAAAAAAAAGCCGTACAAAAAATTAACTTTCAAATGCATGCAGCAAGTCCCGATTGGTAGGTGAAAGAAATGGATGTTATATTTGTCACAAGGTAAACTTCCTTAATCGTCTGGTTTGAAAATAAAGAAAGGAAGATTATTGCATCATAACTTCCAGCACGATATATTTATTTTTTCTCCTCTGAAATTATTTGAAGATGAGCTTCGACTTTGGAGCAACAGCAAGGAAATAAAATATATAAGATTCTTCTAACTTTTGTGTGAAGGTATTCTGAGAAGAAACCTTGAAGAACAACACCTTAAAATTGGTTGCAATCACTGTTCGAATTGGAAATAACGCAGAGACGATATGTTTTCTTATAATTTTGTCCGAACATAACGGTTATCAAAACTTTTAAAAAAAATAAAGGGGGATATGTTTTTCTAAACCTCGCACTTGCAAAATATGTTAATGCACACATATTGCCCCGGTGGTCTTGGAAAAGGTTTTCGGATCTCTTAATTGTCCCGATTTTTCGAGTAGTGAATTCTGATGGGCATCTCTTTAGTATAAGTCCATTTGGAACCAGAAATAGAGCAGTCACAGGCAGTGGCGTATCCTGACTTTTGAGGTTGGGCATGCAATGCTACTGCTATTATTATTATTATTATTATTATTATTATTATTATTATTATTATTATTATAAAGAATTATGTATGGGAATTAGAGATGACTTCCATCTAATTGCTCTTTACAAACTTGCAATTCCCTCTTTCTTACTGTCATTGACCTCGAGTAACGAAGTTCGACACATGGTAGTTTCACAGGTGATTTACAAGTGTTTCAATCGCATGCCAGTTTTCAACAATGAGCTCATGAAAAAAAAAGGAACCGAAAAGGTGATAATTTCTTCTAGTTTTGGTGGTAAATTATATTTCCCTACAGAAAAAAGAATAGGATGGGGCGGCAGGACATAGAATAACAAGACATAGAGAGCAAGAAAGAATTTGAAACAAGAAAAAATTGATCGTCTGTTGCCGCTCACGGAAATTACAGCTGCCACTAAGGACGAAGTAATTAAGTTACTTCATAACTTTTATCCTTTTCTAGATGAAAGGCGAAAATAGGAAGTATCCTCAGTAAAGTCAAGAAAATATGAATATATAACACATTTAGAAGTTTATCTTGTGATTTTTCTGGAAATACAAAAATCCACACATATTCCACACAGAATTGCACTCCACGCGAATTACACACTACAAACATTTTGTGGAATTCCACATGCATTGACAGCGCTACAACATACACTCTTTCATAAAGATGGCAACTATGCTGAATGCAACTTTTAGCGTTGCATGCATTTTGGATTTCTCCCGCGCCTTTCAACCAATAAAACACACGTTCACAGCCAAGCGGACGACAAAGATCTTGAGTAGACGCCCACATAGATAGCCGAGAATACTGCAGCGCCACACGTGAACAGTTTACTAAACTGCTTACCGCCTGCTTTCGTATTACGGGTTCTGGTCTAGGATATCAGGTGAAGCTTCGTTATTTCTCAAAATCTTTTGTTTTCTCCTTGGAAAATAATAAAATAAATAAACTAGAATCCGAAGGCATGCAATGCATGCCTTGCATTCATGGAGAATACGCCACTGGTCACAGGTAGTGTCAGGTTAAAGCTGATGTCTATCGCGAATAATAAGATAGAAATCTAACCTGATTTTTTTCTAACCCGTCTTCGTTCGCTATCACTTACTCGACATACTGTCCGTGATGTTTGTAGCAAAATATCATTGGTGATGTGCGATATGATATGGAAATAAGCATGTCACTATTACGTAGCATTACCATGAATCCGATTCATGAACCTGTCACTTATTTTATTCGGAGAAATCACGCTCGACGTAAGCTAAAGTAATAGCTGATCTGAGTCATAACTGATTGCACGCAAGGCATTTCTTTAATAATGTACACATTCTATTTATCCGTAAGTTTTAGGCTTGCGTGGGACAATAAACCCCTTCAGTTTCCAATCTTCTCAACGACAATCTTGATCCGTTATGAAATGAAATATTTAACTTTCACAGTTTATTTTTTCTTCTCATATGTTTAATGCCGACTCGAAATGCGCGTGGATAGTTTTGTATTGTTTCCAGATTTAAGTGAAATCTGCAGTTAAAATTTGAAACGGCGATTTAATTCGTGTAGGGGTTCATAATAATTTATAATAAACGGGACGTTAAATAGGAGCTCCAAATTTCTAACAAATTATCCCGCATTTTTCAAAATTGAAACTTGTTCTGCTTAGATGTAGGCCTATCACCACAAGCAAATGATATTACATTGGTATACTGAGAAAGGCCTGTGAAAAATACTTGTTCAAATCAGCTTTTGAACTTTCATAAGTGCATTATGTTGTAATGTTCAGAAGTTCAACCAAATAGAATAAGAAACTGCTCGCTTCATCTGCTGAATTCACGAACAAGACACGTGAACAAATCACAAGTGCTGGCTTACGGCTAAGTGTAGTAGACTCATCTACCGTGACTCCGATTTTTATATTATTATCTATATAACAAAGGAGCTTGCTTCCAAATTTAATTGCTCTTTCTTTTGTTTTTATGTTAGCATCTGTTACTAGGAAGTGGTTGTCCACTATACTAGCTCTCCATAAACTCACTTCCAGAAACAGCGAGTTCAAATTACGAAGTCGTGGCATCGGGTTATACCATAAGTAATGTCGTATGTGCGATGGCAACTGCAATAACGCCATCTGGCGAGCGAATAGTGAAGTAGACGGCACGTACCATAACTGGGCACTTCATTGTGCAGCAGTGTGTAGAAAGAGAACGGTCTACTCCACGTTTTGGAAGTGTGGCTTGTGTTTGATCATGGCAGTGTCACATACGACATGTCATTGGTGTATGAATTTCACCAAGGATATCCAGCCAGCCCAGCGGCACGAAACGTCAATGTCGTATATGGGCACGGTGCTGTGGATGTGCGAAAGTGCCAGAGGTTATTACAGAGGTTTCGGTCTGGGGACATTAGCCTCACCGATATTGTGAACCAAATCCTAAAGTGTTCGGTAACAAGCAAAGCACCATATCATTGCTGGTTAGTATTTATTTTAGGATAAAGAAATCTGTATTTAAAAAATATTAAAATATGCTTTTAAAACATAAATATATAGAAATATATGAAAGTAACAATGGAATATTGTATTGTCACCGAACTTACGTCGCTGTGCAAAATTTTATCATTCTATGACGTCGGGAAATGAGTTAAATTAACGTTGCAAAATTTGAAGACATCACGAAACATTGTGAACTAAAGAGAAGCATTTAATAAATCTATTTTTAATGGAGATTGAATGTTGTGAAGAATAATTATGTACTAGCAAATTTATGCATACGTTATGCAAACAATTTCTCAATTTTCGAAATAAACAATTATCTATTGCTTGCAATAAGGGAATTTTTCCGCTAGTCAATTTCATTTACCGCTACAAAAATATTTTTATCTGTTATTTGATAGCTGCATCATTGATATTGTTAAATCAGTATTAAAAATGTTGATTGAGAAATTGTATATTGGCAACATTGAATCGACGCTACCGCCACATAGAGTTTTGAAGAAGAAGGAGGAAGCCTACCCTTAGACGCGTGAAGGAAATGGTTGTGCAAGCATGGCGGAAAGCATCAATGCTTGTACCCAAGCATCGAAGCTACTGAACTTTTGTTATTTATTTAATAATGTGTTTGACAAGGAAGATTCTAGAAATAAGTATATTTCAAATAGTTCATTGGTCAGTTGGAAATTCTTCCGGAAAGAAACACGTGGAAAAGTAAGACGGTGAGTTGGTAAACTTACGTAAATATGTAGTAAATCAGATAAAGCTGGTATTTTAAAATCTGGGAAATGGATTAAATCTGATTAGATGCTATTTATTAGGAGATAATAATGATACAATTTAAATCTCAAGGTAAGTGTGAATAATTAGACACTATAAAATTTTTGAGTAAAATATTAGAATTCTAGTTCTTTATTTTGTTGCTAAATAGTGCATAATAATAAATGAAATTTTATTAGCTAATTGAATCAATTTAGTTTCGAGTTGGAAATCGTTAAAATTCAATGAAATCATGATATAGATTTTCTGAATAAATATTAAGGTTTGGCTAAATCACCAGGCAAATATCGGGAGGGTACCAGCAAAATTTATAAATCTAAATAAAAGGCAATCCTATTGAGTTCGACTTCAATATGGTTTCGTTAGATTTTGAAAGGTTAGACATTTTGAACTCGTGTGTTTTTCATATTGTTATCCTGTGGAAGAGTGTTGAAGTCTAATATCAGTGATAGGCAGGTTTGAGCTGGACCATTGGGAAGTTTAAGGTTAGTTTCACAGGTCTGATTTGTTGTGTTTCGTGATGGAAATTGGAAAAGATTTGGTTTCAACGTTTTGAAATCGGAATCATTATTGTCAGTGAGGTTGATAACTTAAAGAAGTCAGGTTAGATTTGTATTGTAGTTATTAGGTAAATCAGTATTGTTCTTAGGTGTGATATTCGCAGGCGAAGGTAATTGCGAGTAGGTTAAGTATTGGCATGGTTGATTGCTTGGGACAAGATAGTCTTGTCAAGTTCGTTTTTTCAAGTTAGGTTTCCGGGGAACTGAAGTTCAAATCAAAGTTATTGGATGTCTGTGTTTTTTGGTTTTCCTACTCGAGTGTGTGTATGTTATTTTCTACTCAGGTTGTGCACGAGTGAGCTATCAGCATATTAGTTTTCATCTATTTCTTGCCTTTTGGTGTGACTGACTATGGTTGGGGCCGAAAATTTGTACTTTTTTTGGAGGTCGATAGCCTTTTTTTTTTTGTAATTTTGTCATCGATTCGTGTGAATGAGTTTTGTTGGATTAGGTTTGACTTTGGGTGCTTGCTATTGCTGTTTGGTGAGTGTTGTGCTGTTGGAAGTGGAGAAAGTGTAATGGTGTTTAAATGAATCTGGATCTTGTGTGCTTCTGTGGTAAATTTTTGGAATGTCGTTTCGGTATTTTGAGTTGAAGCTGGAGCTCTTTGGCAGCGGCTTATAATACTTTAGCCAGGTCAATTGAGTTAATCTAAATTTGATTTAGTGGAAATTCTAAATTAATTAGAGAAATTCAAAGGCTAGATTGTAAGTTATACAGGGTCCGATTCCAAAATCACTTTTCCTTAATAAGTTTCTTAAATTATTTTATATTCAACTGAAATTTTCGGTAGAGGTAAGCAGAGTAGTGTAAATTAAGTGAATGTAAAACTTTTTGCAATTAATTAGCAGAGAGGAAATAAATTTTGAGTTTTGTGAATTTTTCTTCCTCTCCCACTCTAATTTTTGAAACTTTTCCTATCGGTGTTTATTAGGGGGAATATTTTGCAATTTGTTGTTAGGGTAATTGTTCTGATTGATATGTAGGATCTGCCCTTGTTTGTTAGTTGTCATTTAAGTCAAATTGAGATAATTTATGTTTGTTATTTCGAATTATGTAAACTTAGTGCGGAACTACGATTTAATTGATCGCATCAGATATGACAACAGAATGCTGATTTTGAATTGAAACTTAATTTTGTTTTACCTATGTTAGATGTTAATTGATGCTTTTTAGGATTTAGTCACTTGTGAGAGAAAATTATGTCATTGAGCGGATTTAGGTTGTTAATGGGAAAATCCGTGACTGGAAATATTTAACCCTGGAAGTTGTGATAATCGTTGAAGAAAATTGTAATAAATTTTGTATCAAGATTGTATCAAGTGGAGCCAAATCTTTGCTTTAGTACAGCCTTTATTTATGAAAGATTTCTACTGTCGATGCTGCTACCCATATAGCCGTTGAGTGCATCTTGTATTCTTCAACCTAGTTTTTTTTTAATCCAGCGACGTTTTCATAGTATCTCAAGTCGAGGATACATGTTCCTGAAACACTGTCACGGGACTTTATTCCGTAGAAGGTGGCCCAATACTCAAATAGCAGTATGAGTTTCTTTTGCTATTATAGGTATTACACTTAGTTTCGTTTCTTGTTTTAACGTTTATATACACAATTTCGGCGCACTGAAGAAGAGAATAATGGTCATAAGGGTGGGAATCAGTAGTGATATTCAGTCGATTCGCACAGGTTCTCCGGAACTGGTTGTTAACGTTTTATTTGGTTCGCCGAACTAATCTAAGAAACTACTCGATTCATCGTGCAGCTAATGGAAGGAAAAATATTGACTTTATCCAAGTAGCCTCACAGAGCCAAAAGAATCTGTGCATGGATTATAAAATGAAAATGAGATAATGTGAAAGATATAGGGAATAGCGATATTGCCCGGATTTGGACAATCCAAAGTTTTCGGAAGATCTATCTTGACAACTGATATTTTGGAAAAGCTCTCACAGCTCTCCGTGTCTCTTGCAAAACCATTATGAAAGCTACAAAAATGAGTGAAATTAAAGGCAAGTACGAAATCGTAATTGACTGTAATTTCTAACAAGAGATTGACTTTCAAGATATGTAAAGGAATGAAACTTTCAACAGAATTTAAAGAAATTAGATATCCAGAGTAGCTTTTGCAACATGGAATATAGACTTCAAATGGACGATCATCAGAGGCAAGTGCCAACTTTATTTTTGGTGATAGATTGTGCCAGCTGGTTTTCTGATGTGACTACTTAATCTTACCGAGAAGGAGAAGCTAACGTTTCATCTTTGAGTAAAGTGAGAAAGTTCGACACCTGCATCAATGGTTTCGTGGGCTATGCGGATAACAGGAAATGCTCTAAAATATCACACAGAACTTGGTAAAATACAACAACTCATCCTTGAGTCTAGAAATCATCGTACTCTGTCTACAACGGTGAGTAGGAGTAATCATAGCAAATCAACCATTGGAAAACAAAGCTTTGATCAAAATAAACTTTATGAAATAAAACTCTTTCAACAAGTACTTATTTTCACCAACCTTGCTTAAGAATGTAAGACCTTGCTGCAAAAACGGATCAAGTCAATTTCTGTTTTGCAAGATCACATTTTACTTTACATTAAAAACAAAAAACGACCAACAATTATTTTGTGCCTTCCCTAAAATTGCCATTTTTCGACTTGACCGGTTTTTGCGGCTAGGTCTTCAATTTGACGAACCGTTAGTTAACGAATTCAATGTATTGAAAGGTTCGTTACGATTCGTTAATTCTTGACAAGGATTGGTTTAACCCACCCTTAGCTACGCTTCCAAAATGATTTATAATTCATGTAACAGTTCAACAATGATTTCCTTCAATTCGAGTAAGCTACTCACCTAACTTGGAGACCAATTGCATCACAATACTGTCACCAGCTACAGCCCATCTCACCTCGAAGGCCAGTTCGTCCCACAAGACTTCGCAGTTCAGTTTTGACTGAAAGAGAAAGAATATGAAGAAATATTAATTATCATGAATGATTGATGTCAGTGTTTAAAGATCTGATAAAAAATGGACAGTTCCATTATTCTGACCTCGCTTTACTGAATCATGGGAAAATGCTAAACTTGATAGCTTAGAACATTCATCAGGCTTCTCTATTCAAGATACATGTAATTAGGTAACGCACCGATACATGCTTTTGGAAATGCACTCTTAGTCTGTTCTATAAAGTGTTCGTAGAAAGATTCACTTGTAATAGAGGGACTATGCAGATTCTTTTCTTGCATGATAAATTATTACAAAGATCCTTCAATGAGCAAATAGGTGGCACTTTTAACTGAGCCTGGCAAAAAAGTAGACAAAGATCGTTATTTTCCTGTGGTCTTCAAATATTAATCATAAAATACCGCATAATAAAGAATCTTTAAAAAGCATGAAAATTTTATCGTCTAAGTTTACTAATTGCCAGTTTCAGTATGTTTTTCGAAATGCTAGGACTAAGAAGTGATGAAAGAAAGTGTTTATCACATATGAATATATTGTTTTATCTCTCTTTTGCTTCACAGCTGACTAATTTACATACAATTAAATGTCTGCAATGTTTAGATAACTGTACCCCTTTATTGCGATATGTACAGAGATACAGACAAGTTTTCCTAGGTGTAACTGGTGATCTATGTAAAGATGAACATGAAAGATTAAGGAGATATACTCAACGGAATAGTGTCTTTATGCTCTTTGCACACAGGTTTTCATTACGTTTGCTGTTTTTCGGTGTAAGAAATATTAAAATACCATCATCTACCATATAATCAATACCTTTTAAAGCTGTACAATAGTACTTTCTTACTGTTAGAAAAGTATATTATGGAGCGTGGTTTCTTAAGTATACCCGACGCCTATTAATCATGAACTTACAAACAAATTTGACTAAGTCGTAAGTCCTGGTAATTTGGAAAGTCACAGTCATGTGGCTGTTAGACTCGAATTCCTTGATACCTCGAATTTTATTCATTCCCCTTCATCTTGCCTATGCCATCCCGTGTTAATTTACCTTTATAAGTCGAACTTCTGAAATGAAAATCTCGATAATTCGATTTTTCGGTCTCTAGAAGTGTCATTGAACTTCTATAACTCAAAATCTCCTGCTTGAAAACCTCTACAAGTCGAAGTTACGGTATACATATCTCTGTAAGTCGAAGTTTAGGGAGTATAAAGCTCTGAGCTGAACGAAATGAGGCGTTGGTTGCTCACACCAATACCAGTGCTGTCTCAGCGACAGTGCCGAATCTAGAAATTTTCCTATAGGGGGCAAAGTTAAATTTTGTCGCCCATTCCATCGTCTTTTAGCCAAACAACACGATCGGCTGGCGCGACGGCCATAACATTGTCTCGCATGACGTAGTGTACTTTTGTTATCTTTTCTGGACCTTGTCGTGGAATCGCTATTACTAACTCTAGTAAGGCAGTAGACCTGCCTATCCGACATGAATTTTGTGGAATAACAAAAAAAGTTTTAGCCCGCCGGTATTGAAATTTTGAACACGTTTAGGTCTTTTTCAATTTAATATGCGATTTTACTTCCTAGGAGCTTTTATTTATGTATATTTAGCTGTTTGCCGCCCTCTAAACGTGCTGCCCGGGGAGCTTGCGCTCTTTCCCCCTAGATTCGGCACTGCTCAGCGAGTGTCTGTGACGCCGTGATCAGCACACAATTAAGTGTTTTTTGTGATGGCGAAGCGAAAATGCAGGACCCTAACTATAGAACTGAAGCATTAATCAGTTCCGACCCTCTATATATAGAAGTTTCATATTCCTCTCAATAAGTCGAAATATTTTGGGGGGCTCGAATTTTGTATTTACCCCTTCAGATTCGAGTTATCGAGGTTGCACTGTAATTGTGCCCCCAAAATTTGGTTTGCTCTGGGCCCGGACCCACTTATAAATCCATGCCTGACGTTGGTGCAACAAAAAGATTTCGGAATCAAGGATTATCATTGGATTATGTTTACCTGTGGTTGGTGCAACCGAGAGGCAGAGTTTATTCGAATGGTTTCCACCATACTCACTAATGTACACTTTTGGTTTTTAGATACCATTGCAGCTGGCAAAGACCGCTCAGTGCAGAAGTACGTAGTTGATTCTACTGCAAATATTTCCTCTTCTTCCTCCTCAGCAAGTGCAGCTTAGTACGGACGATTGTACGAATGTACTCTCAGATTCATAGAAAATGGTCTAACAAGCAAACGTACTGATGAGGCAGGTAAAAATTATGTACTTTTCTCTTTCGTCATGATTTGAATGTGAAAATATATACGCATGCAAATTTTGTTCACTCGAACTCAATCACTTTGGAATATATCGATGATTTAAAAGTCAGATTCTTGTCTGTGGATAAACTTTGGTAAACTTTATTTTTATATGGACCAGTCCAGTAACTTTGGACTTCGGCCCGTCACGATTCGCCTCTTAGCTATTAAAATCCATGCCCCTGCCAGGACTCGAACCCAGGACCTTAGAGCCGTTGGCTTACCACCGCAGACCGCACGGCCACCCGGCCGGTTCTTGTCTGTGGGGAGTTATCAGAAAGTGTGGAAATACCCATATGCTTTGAAATTGTTGAAAGAAATGGAACTCAAATACACAGTAATAACTAATGGGTAGAAGACGTTACCTGTTGTAAGGTGTGTTTGTCATGGACACCATATTGAATGGCGATTGATTTTCTTAAATGGGAACAGGGTCATGTAATATGTCATTATGTGTTAGAATTTTTCGGGAATACGTTTCTGAAGTCAGTTGTTCCGTAAATGTATTATTGTGAGAGATAAGGGTATGTGAAACTAGTATGGGGTACTGGTAAAATATCCTGAAAACATTCATTTCGTTTTGAAATAACGAAGGAAGTGAAACCCAAATGCACACAAATTGTTCCTGATTATTATATGGATAGGATGGATTTGTATACATTTGAATTTCATTTCCTTCGTTATTTCAAAACGAAATTGGTGTTTTCAGACTATTTTTATCAGTACCCTATACTAGTGATACCTTACTTTTCTAACCTAGTGTACTTCAGTGAAGTGTGTCATATCGAAAATGTGAATTACGAGAAAAAATGTAACATGAATGCTGTTGGATCACTTCCTTTGATTTTTTCTACGCTAATGATTTCCTGTGCCGAGTCATTCAACTCATGCCTTACAATTTTACAATCAAGAACTCGAAGATATTGCAGAAATTGGATTCCAAGAATTTCCAGCATCATTATGAACTTTGGAAAGATTATAAGGTCATCCAAAGTAAAGGTTCTACTAAATAGATAATTACTCTGTTTACATTATGCTTTATTTTTGTAGCAATAAAAGTTATTTCTTGCTACGTGTAGTCTTGTACAGTCATAAAGATAAGTGTTGGTCTGTTGTTACTTGTTGTATTACATTTTTTCGCCACTAGAGCGCTGTCATTGCTCGAAAGACTAAATTAACCTATATAAAATTGGGTGTTCTACTAGTCACAATTTTTTATGATAATAAAAATAAAGGATTTTAGATTGTTTTGCAATGCTATGTTTTAACATTATCACGTTAGTTAGACAACAACGAGTACTGTAGCGGCCATGATTATGGTAAATCGTGTGTAAAATATACATATAGGGGAAAGTTTGACAAAACGGGCAGGTGTAGATTTAATTGACTGTAGTGTGTATAGTAGGCAACTAATCAGAGTGCTTTTCGGCTCAAATGAAACGTTCATCTTTCTACTACACATGGCTATAGTTAAATATTTCAGTACTTTTTTGTTTCTCCTGAAAATTGCATTTTCCAGAAAAAGTCATTTTTTCCCATTTTGCCCAACCGCTTTGACAAAATGGAGCAGTCATTTAAGCCATAAATAAATTTCACCACGTATCGAAAATCATTAACACAAGACTAGTTAATGAGTGCAGAAGCTATGAGAACAGTGAATAATAGAGGAAAGATTATCTCAATAGCTTACCTTCCCATTTTATTCAACTGCCAAAGTTTGAGATTTGAAGATGGCTCTGCTCACCAAGTTGCAGAAGGTCAAATAATCTATCACTATACTAAACTTAAATAACTGTAAAATAAGGTAAGGTGCTTATGTTTTGCAGTCCTGATTAAATAAATCCACAACCGAGCAACAAACTTGATGTTAAAATATATCGAAGCGTAGGAAAATCCTGTTTTGTAAAACAAACTCCACTCGGAGGCACTCTATTCATGAAATCGCTACTCAAACTAACGCAACTGCCTCTGTGTTGCATCCAGGAAGTAATTCATCTCCCACCCGGTTCATGGTATCATCAGTCTGACTTAGGGGCACACCTTCCCGATCTAACCGACCTCTTTTGTCAAACTTTCCCCTATATTTCACACTAATTAAGATAGCTTCAACATTGGAGCCCTCCCAACAATGCCCAATTGAGATAAAAATTCGGCCCGTAGTTTTTCTTAAGTATTCATAACATGTGTCTGTTTACAAAATATTGCCGCTCTTGGATCAAAACTGTTGGTTCTATCTTCATTTATCTGGACTACAATCTTTAACAATGGAGTCCTCGCAACAATGCCCAGTTGAGAAGATCAAAATTCGGCCCGTACATTTTCGTAGGTATTCATAACATGTGTTGTTTACAAAGTCTTGCCGCTCTTGGATCAAAACTGTTGGTTCTATCTTCATTTATCTTGAGTGCAATCTTCAACAATAGAGCCCTCCCAACAATGCCCAATGGAGAAAATCAAAATTCGGCCCATAACTTTTCCTATGTATTCATGTTATGCTTCTACCTACGAAGTTTCGCAGCTCTGCCTTAGAAATTGTTGGAAATATTTACGTTTGAATTTTGGCATTTAATTGCGTGGGCGATTACAGCACCATCTAGCGTCCGAGATTTAAAATATTTCTGAGTACTCATTGACCTTAAGACAAAAATCTCTATTCATTTTGGCTTTCAGAAATAAAATCTTACACCTACTGTTCAGCAGCTGTCTAAAGCAAAGTATGTGAGGGAACCACAGGTACAGATATTATGTATGATTTAAAAAAAAAAAAAAAAAATGTTTTCAAATGTACTTTCAAGTGCGTTATTTTTCAAATGACAACACGGTTTCGCTTCAAAACTGATTTATTGCGCATTTATATGAATAAAATTGTGTTCTAAACTCTCAGATTCTGTTGAACTAAACCTCTATTCTGTAAAAAGTAACGGAAATTAGAAATTCGCATACTTTTACGCCATTAGTAGCAGGTTTCACCAAACTTGGTTAAAAAATTAACGGATCGTTAGTTAACGAACGTAATGCATTTTTAAGCGATTAAAGTTACTCAACGATTCGTTACAGTCTAATCAAGAATGGTGAAATCCACCAAACTACAGAAAGCTTTAAAATCTCCAGCAGTAGTCACCGAAATTTATACTTGAATTGGAATTTTATTTATGGCCTTTAGGAATCTCAGACTCAGGCCGGGATAGGGAGGGGATGTTGAAAGATAGTTGGTCAGAGCCTAGTTTAGTAGGTACCATCCCGACATTTGCTTGAAATGTATGATGTGGAAAAATCAAAGTGTGATCAAGTAAAGGATGGAGCAAGAAAGTAAGACAATTCAAAGAAGTAATACCGGTAGGTACGAAGTCGTCGCTAGTGGTGTTTCACCCTCACGTATATATCTTGTTTCAAAGTGTACACTTTTCTAAAGTAGCTAAAACGTGAGTGTATAATGTACGTATACTCCTGGGTCCTAGAGAGCATCATATGCGCAAGAAATAAAGATATTGGAGCAATGGATATTGAAATGATCTATTCTATTCCAAAGATTATATACCCTTTACAAAGACTCTATTCTTTACTTGGCTTAGATCTTTCTAAAGCCTATGATCTTCATGCCTCTAATGAGCTCGAATCTATCATAGTAAAGTGTTTGATTGAAGCTAAAATCAAGTTAGTACTGTACCTGAAGCCAGACAGAAGAGTCCACTTCCAGGTTAATCCAAACGGAATCAAATTTTCAGTTTTAACGCAGTATTTTTACACTTGTTGTCGCTGTATGTCTAATCTTTTATTTATGTCTTAATTGTTGCCAATAACGTGACTATCTGTACAGGATTACATAATATGAACAGCCAGTACGTGCATAATTCAGAAAATTAACATCATAATTGTGCGCAGGGCCACAGATTACAAGGACAAACTTTCTGCTTGAAAATCCATTTCACATAAAAATACGGTTATATACAAACCAAAATGTGATGTTTTCTTTATGAAAAAGATAGGTTGATGCCATTCTTAGTCAAAGTATTAACGAGGGTAGCAAAATAGTTAACAATTGCTTGAATTACATTTCTATGTCCTTTAAGCAGTTATGGTTCAGGTCAGCACACTTTTCTGAGGTTATTTTAACAAATACATTGTCAGTGCATGATATTAGGAGCAATTAACTGTGCGCACTTCTATGAGAATAAAGTCACATAAAAACAGAGTGACAACAAAGCATATAAAACAAACTGAACCATAACTGAAAATAGATTCAGATTTGAATTAAACTTTAAGCAGACAAACAGTAATCGACCACTCTAATTGTTAAATACAGCTCAATGGAATAGACGCACGATTTGACGTCAAACGGATCATTTCTATCATTGTGTACATAAGATAACCAATAGCCAATTTGTTTTCTGTTGGCAACGATCTTCATGTAAATTAACGTATATTCTTCCTTTTTTTTTATTCGTGTTTCAAAAGTTGCTTGGATATCTTTCTTTTTTTCTGTTTAAGTGCTCAAATATGTTCAAGCGAAATCACACAGAAGAGGCGGAAAAGTCAAATCAGAATATAGAGTTGATTATACTGTTGTATCCTTTAACCATTAGAGTTGCAGTTTCTTATTTGCTGAATGAAAGAAAAAGTCAAGGAAGAGATTTGAACGAATGGTTTTTCTCACCTTAGAAAGCAGGAAATGTAAGTTGTTTGTCTGACATTCATTTACAAGAATAGCATGAACAGTCAGCAAATAATAAAAGATCTCTGCTAGCCTGCTGGGCACAAAAGACCAGAAGACGAGAGAGAAATAGCTGCTGTCATTGTTGAAGGTGCATTCCCCCATATGTTATCATCTTCTTTTTGGCGATGAGATGAAATATTAAGATGAAGTCAATAGGATGTAACTGACCTTGCTTAGTACACTACTGAGTGTCAATGAACCAGGGTTAGGTTGAACAACATTTAAAATCATGCTTTGAACGTGAAGTAGCAAGTATGGAGTAGAATGGCTTCTTAAAAAATTAGGCTCGTTTGTAATGGGTCTCTGCTTTTGACAAGTACTGTAGGGCCTACATACTTCTATAGTTTAGCAGAATGTCTGTTTCTCTTCAAATAAATTACCGATACCATATACCACGAATATTTTTTAAACTACGACTATTTGGAAATTAGAAATCAATTGCTTAATCAGGAGTTCTGCCAGAACCTCTATTGGAGGGTGTTAACCCCAAATACTCTTACACAAACCCTAAATCTTAAAATATTTAAGCCTAGAAATTGATATAAACCTTCAAGCCTGTACGTACATCTCCAATTTTGTTTTTAAACCTTCTTAAACTGAAAATGCTGGAATTTCTGTTCATAGTTGGTAACTTTGGGGTTGTAGGAAATTTCCAAAATTCAGACAATCTTGAATTCTGACATTCCTGTTAAAATGCACCTAATCAATTTCATAATGCATCAGAACATAGCAAAAGGTCTGCAGGTTCCAATACATGTTCAGATGCACTATTATTATTATTATTATTATTATTATTATTATTATTATTATTATTATTATTATTATTATTATATTTTTTTAAAAAAGTAAGTAATTCTGACACAGTTAGAGATTTCATGACACATTGTTTTTAAATTAAGTTTGCAACTATTTGATTATGCGTACGAATTTTATACATTGTGCTAATTCAAAATTTCGTAGCATTTGGTTTTGACCTGGCAACACTGTGATATTAGTAACTTGTTCCTTGTTTACCGTTTGGAATTTGAATTTGAATTTACTTAATGATTTTTAGGTATTTCTGGATCAGTCGGTTTATCATTTGAAGTGATAGAGTTTATGCGTAGTAAGGAATAGAGGAATACGCATCGAGTGTTTGCAGATTTGAAGAAAGATTGTGATATTTTGCTATTTATTAGCTAAAGAAAATGGAGTGTCTAGTGAATAAAAAAAGGAATGACTTCCATATATTGTGTTTCTTTGAGTTTTAACTGACGAGCAAAGGGAGCGAAGGTGGCTAGAAACATTTGTGCCGTGTACGGGGAGAAAGTGTTTTTCATGTTTCAAAGAGGAGCCAGTTTTGCGTGAGTGGTTCTTCTCGCGCAGGAAGACCATTCGATTTTGACATAGACCAATTAAACGCTTTAATACACGATGATTCACAGCAATCAACTTGATAATTGGTGTGATGAATTGTGACGAATCAATCATGGTGCGACATTTGCATTCAGTTGGCAGGGTTTAAAAAATGGGTGTTAAATACTATACATTTTGATCGGCAACTATAGAAATCAGAAGACTACATCAAGTGATGTTGCATCATGATAATGCCCGCTCGCATTCCACTAATATTACACACGCAGTTATTCAAAACATATATTGGAAGGTTATTTTCACATCCCTCTTATTCCCTTGATCTTGCTTGCTCAGATTTCCACTTTTTCCAGTCTCTACCCAACAATCTTCTTTGATAGAGAAACTGCTGTTCAAACTTGACGCGATAACTTTTTCAATTCCAAGCCATCAGATTTCTTGAGGCGAGGAGTCAAGAAACTGCCCCAGTGTTGAAAGATAGTGATAGACAATACAAGATAATATATTATTGATTACTTTCTGTCTTCTGTTTGTGTCAAATAAAACTTTTGCCGCTGAAGGAAAAAAGAAAAAATCTTCGAAATTTTGTGCTAACTCAATAGATCGTATTTAGGCAATATTTTTTTTTCTTCGAGTATGTCATAGGCGACCCATACTTTGTACTATTTCAAAATTACATTTCTTTGCACATAACAATACGAATTTTATATCGAGCGCATTGCTGTTATCCATTTCTATTTCCAATATACAAAAGATGTCCCTATTGGGGTATATTCTACTAAAAGTCGGTCATAAAATTTATATGCAATGTACAGAGATGTTGGTTGCTCTTTGCTCCTTATAATGAGATCTCAGATATTCATTGCAATGTATTGTTAAAACACTTTCCTCTTTTCGTATGATATACTGTACATCATGGGGTTACCTACGTGATATTCGAAGAAAATAATGTTGTTTGGTAAAAATCTGTTCAAAAGTTGTTAGCAAAGTCAAGACATTTGTGCCTTTTCATTTAAAGAAATTTATCACAAAAAAATATATCTAATTTTGTCATAATTTTCTTATTAAATGAAAACATCTTAAATCAGACACTACCACATTAATTTTTGAAACTACGTACATTTGACAACATTTTTCAGATATGTACAGGGTGCGTCAGTGAAATGGGACATTTTGAAAATGTTATAAGCAACAAATATTTTCACTCTTTAGTTTTTACTTATATGAACAAAAAGTATCCATTATATCTTGAAAACAAAGTCTTATTTTCAAAAAATAAAATTCTTAAGTTGTCTAAAGGGGTTTCATTCAATGTTCTCCTTAAATAGTGAAACGTTTTCAGGTGCCTATTTTTGGCATAGCCACCTATTTCCTTCAAGGGATTCCGCCAGGATTTTGTTTGAGGGGTGTACGAGTATAGAGGGTGTAAGTGGAGTTTTGCACGATTTCTATCAAATTTATGGTAAAAATATTAAGTTTGGGGGGTGCGCTCGAGAACTTGGTGACCCCCACAGGGGAAGGGGCTGGCGGAATCACTGCTTCAAAGTATAGAACCTATGGGCTGACAGTACAGAATGATTGTAATAAATTCCAAACTCTTCGGAAATTAATGCTCAGCGATCATAAAACTATTGTAAAATGTTACACAGAAAAAGCATGCTTGTACTTATTACAATTCATGGCTTTGTTGAAAGGAAACAATTCGGAGTGAGCTTCGAAATTATATTGTAGCACCAGCATCCAAGGGCGCCCATATGGGGGCAAGGTGGGGGGGCGCTCGCCCTCCCCCTAGCCGGAGAAAATTATACTATGCAAGATAGAAAACAAAAATATAATGTTTATATGTACTTTCTATATTTTATTTTTTTATATTTATTGTCAACGTAACAAGCTTTGTAACTCAATTAGAGTGTCAATATTTAAAATGCTCATTTACAGACATTTTTATTACAATATATCTAAATGCGTTCGAAGACGAAGACAGATCACATATATCCAATTCGATGCAAGTTCTACCCATTTCATTGTAGGTAGTTACATATTCTCCAGATTGGTGATTTCATAATTATTGTCCTTGCCTTTTTGCAGTGGAAGAGACCACTGTTGTCTACGCGAGTTTTTCATGACGGGACACGAAACTGTAACAATGATACAAAGTCTGTGCAGTTTTAGCCATTTTGAATTATTTTCCTAAGAAATAACAGATCAGAAATGCTACGTCTTTGCTCTAATGAACATAAGCATAGTACATTTTCTCTAATGTAGAAACGTTGTTAAATTTTCTTCCCATTCTTATTACAAATGATAGAATTTTAAAAGCTTCATTTCTAATAGTTTTTATGTGGCTGTTAAACGTTAATTTCATATCAAACGTGACACCAAGGTTTTTTTCATCTACGTTGGGCCTACTTATGAATTTAACAATTAAATCTATAAATTGTTTTATTTGTATTGAATGATAAAATTTCGTATTATTACAAGTGACTGATAACGCACCAGTTAGTAAAGTAGCCTAAACTATGCTGTAGTTATATGGCATCTTCATGGAATTAACTTTAGCATATATTTGAGGTCATCCGCAAATAGCACCTTTTCATTATCTGGTAAGAATTGCGGTAGGTCATTAATGAACAAGAGGAATAACAACGGTCCAAGATTCGAGCCTTGCGGGACTCATGGCAGTGTTGTATATTCATCAGATTTGTGTTTCTCAAATATAGCAGACTGGCTGCGATTAGTTAGATAAGATTACATGAATCTAATCAAAGGAAGAGAGAAGTGATGGTGATTTAATTTACCTCGTAATACATTGTGATTAAGTCTGTCAAATGCCTTTTCAAAGTCAATATAAATTGCATCGACTTGTTTTCCTTTGTCCAACGAGTTTTCAATAAAATCTGTAACAATTGTAAGGTTCGTTACCGTGGATTTTTGTGAAACAATGGCATGTTGTTTAGTTGAGATAACTGCGTTCAAATGATTAATAATTCGTTGATATACAATCAGTTCAGAGAATTTTGCAAAGATTCGTAAGATTGCTATACGCCTGTGGTTGGTGATTTCTCGTCTGTTGTTTGTTTTAGGTATAGGACAAACTAAAGCAGATTTCCATTTGTTGTTGTAAATACATGTTTTTAGTGCCAAGTTGAACGCAATCAATAGGGAATATTTAAATTTATTAATACATCCTTTCACTATATACGAGGGTATACCATCAGATCTAACTGTCATTTTGGATTTTAGATTCTTGGCAGCCTTTCCTATTTCGTTCAAATGTATTTGAGCAACAGGCAGTATTCAGATTTGCTTTCAAAATTACTGAACGGTTGAGAAGAGGATACAAATACTGATTGGAAGTACTGTACAAACGTATTAGCTATTTCTTCATAGTTACACAAATCTGACCTTGAAACTTTAATATATTTGGGGGAAGATGTTTTGTTTTGTTTTTAATAAATTTGCATAGTTAACCTTGATCATCATTGATATTATTTTCAGAATTTTATATAAAGGTCTTATAGGCTAGTTTTATGTCTTTCTTGACTTCCCTACACAATCGAACCAGTTCCTGATAGTAGGGTTTTGAATTTTCAGTTTTATATGTATAGACTTTATAAGATCAATTGTTTTAACATTGAGCTTCCTAATAACATCTTTAGTAAACCAGGACGTATACTTTGGGACAGAGTTTTTTTGCAGGGGACACATTTGATAATTAATTCATAAATAATATCTTAAAGTTTACTAACTAAGTCATGAACATTATTATACTCTTTTAAGCATTTCCAATCAACTTCCAGTATACTTTAAGGTAGATTTAATGTACTTTATGACATGGTTCTTTTTGCACCCTTAATTTAGTAAATATTGTAGTGGTTATCTTGTTGATAATTTTTAGTAAATCATAGAAAATCTTTATTTTTCACTTTATTTTTGCCCCCCTCTGGAAACCACAAGATGGGCGCCCATGCCAGTATCTATTCTATTCGAGCCGAGGCAGCGGAAACGGTCGTGGTAAATCGCCCGATTTCACAACACACGCTGTAAAAGTATATCAGCAAAATCTTTAATTTTTGTTATGGGATAAAATTAAAATCTTAGAGGCACCCCGTCCTTTGATGCTCAAATGGAACTACCTTACAAATGTATATACATTTCGATCACTTTGTGGGAAAGTGAATAATCGAAATTGATTCAAATAATCCGCAGTCGAATAAAAAATTACACAATTCATTTCCCTTAAACATCTATTTTCTCCGTATCGAGCTTCACAGAATTTCTTATTAAGTCAAAAGTGCAATGATAATAATTACCAAATGCTTTAAATAAGGGTACTCGGGGCAGTATGAACAAATGGGGAATATGAGCCAACTTAAGCATTATGATTTATTTTTCAAAGTGTAACACAGCGTTCCGCAAACTGTGGTCCTCGAGGCCGGTCCTTGGAGAGCCTATGTAGGTCCGTTGAACGTATACCAACTAATAAAACTGGTCCGCATTTGAAAACCGTTTGCAGAACGCTGGCTGTAACAGATGAACAATGTCAAATCAAGGACGCCCAAAATTCAGAGTTATAGGTAAAAACAGTATAATTTAAGGCGTAATTATGTGAATTTAATATGCAGTCCATGCTCATGTCCTGAAAGCCCGTGGACCCCTACCAAAACCAATATCTGGATACGTACCTGCGTCAGATACTGAGTTCGCAACATCAGCTGAGATTCATGTGAGCAACTGAACGACGATTATATGGCTACTTGTATTTTGAAGTGAAATAATCGAGTCAGAAGATAACTTCCATTCAATTTTTGCCCTTAAAATATTGCCGACCTTCTTTTGGCAGTGCAGCAGGCAAGGATTTGTAAGAAAAGTGCAATATATGTATGAACAATTGACCCAGGTAACCATGACTCTAGGTAACCTTACACACTAAATCAAAACAGCGGAACTTTTCATTATTTTATTTCGATGAGAAAGTGTCTTCTTAATATATATACTGCATATTGAGTTTCAATCCAAAACAGCGGTTTTAACGAAACACTCGTTTTGGATAGAAAATGTAATCTTTTAAGATGGGATTCCGATGCTTTACGGATGCTATTTATTATTCAAAATTGAAAGAGCGATTTCTCATCATTTTAGAGTGGTTCATAATGCGTCATGGATACTTTGTATTTTGTCCCTATGATATGCAACAAAAGAAGTTGATATGGAGCAGCAGGGATTCCGTCAGGATTTTCAGTTTGGGGGTGTAAAGTCAAAATAGGGAGGGTGTAAGTGGAGTTTTGCAGGGTTTCTATCGATTTTTGGTCATAAAAAAATTTAATATTGGGTGGTGTTCTCTACGATTAGAGGGGGTGACACCCCCCACAGAAAGGAATCTGACGAAATCACTGTGGAACAGAGACATTGGCGTTTCTTCTCACTAAGTTTCCTCAGCATAGCTTTATATACGTCTTGTCTGCAACCAGATTTTTCCTTATGTGGGTCACATTACCCCGAGTTCCCATATATTTTTCAACTATTTTGTTTATAGATTGTCCTTAGTATAAACATATAACTATTTCATTTTAAGAATGGTTCGTAAATCGGCTTACTAGACCTTGGACATTTAATGGAAACCAAATATTAGACAGAATTTTGTTATAAAAATTAAATATCTAGCGGCTTTTCTTCAACTAACTCTAACCGCTAACGAAAAGATAAAGGCAACTTTTTTTCACTGCAAATATTGATGTTAGTTGATTTTATCGTCGTTTTAGATCCTTTATAATTCGTACAGCTGGCAACAGTGAGTAAGTAGAAAATTCGAGTCAACTCGACCTTTCCCAATACAGCTGGTTATTTTTTCTCAATTTCTAATAACTGTATTTGTATCCATGTATCTTTATAAGATGTTATTTTCCAATTTCACGCAGTTCATAATACATTCCTGCAGTTGCAGACCAGTTCTCGCAACGAGACAACGTCACGGATCGCAGTTCTGCTTCTTTGTTTTTGAAAAGATATCAATTACAAACGTAGAAATAGTTGGACTGTAAGTAATAGCTTTCATTATCCCCAAGGTCAATATTATTTTTGCTGTATGTAGCTTCAATAACCTCATTTCCATCTGTTATTAATGCACATAAAGAGTACATTTCAGTATTCACTTGACTGTCCAATGATATTAATTACCTCATAGCTCTTATTGCAATCGATTGGTGGCTGGCATAGTTTATAACAACTTCCACGAAAAGTTAATAATAATAAAAAAGAATCTTTTAAAGAAACTGTACGCACAATATTGCCGAATAAGAACTACAAAATGTTATAAAGAATCTTTAGCCTAATAGCATATAAGTTTAGATATAATTGCAAGGTTAGCAGTAATTTTCACTGTATATTTCCATTCCAGTATATAATTTTAAAGCTTACTGCATTGACACTCTAACAATTAAGAAAAAAAGAAGATGGAATATTTCATCATTTATCTCCGTACATTATTAAGTTACTCCACACTTTTTTATACATATATTTTTTATCTGTTAAGAAATTTCATCCAACTTTAACCTATTTTGAAACCTGATAATCAGGTTTGTTTTTGTGTATGCTTTTCCAGTGAAATACTATTTTTTTTAAATTTAATTTTTATTTTTGTTTTATTGTTGTGAAGTAAACAAATCAATATAGAACTGTTGAAATACAATTTAGATCTGTACTTAATTATTTCAATTTTTGTTGTCCAAACAGATGTTCTAATCTTTGAAGTACTGTATCATCATATTTTCTCAAGTTTCTGCAGTGTGCTACAACAAAACTTTGATGAAAGAAATAACACAATCGGATTGTCCTGTACGTCGGGAATCAGTGAGCTCTAATTATCACACTAGAGTGTTCGATTCCATTATAAAATCAAGTTATATGTGCACAGAAAATCCGAAGACCTGAAATTTTCACTTTCCTTTTTGTGGACGAAAAAGTGTTTTGATCGTTTCACATGCGATTCCGAAGCTTTACGGATGTAAGTTATTCTTCAAACTTGAATGGTTGATTTCTCATCTTTTTAGACTCACAATGTATCATCAGTGCTAGCCAAGTTTGTTATCCGCCGCGTGTGTAACCGCGAAAGTTATCGAAAGACGAAGCCTTGCTGTGTAGATAATCGCGTTTAATTAAAAATAACAACAAAATACCTGATAACATTTCTCAACATGAGCATGCGCAGCGCTAAATATTTGATGGTCCCACCTAAATTTATGTTTAGGTTATATGTAAAAGAAAAACTAACAAAAAACCACTTCTAAAGACACTTTTCTTAAACAATTCGTACTAAAAAGTAATAAATAATTTTGTTT
>JAGDQP010010626.1:8625-39983 GCA_022664845.1 Lepisma saccharinum | reverse complement strand
AGTTAGTTAGTTAGTTAGTTAGTTACTAATTGCTCGAAGATTGTCCTAGTTTTGCGTACTATTGAATATACTTTTAAACTTCTGACAGTGTAAATGGTATATTTGTTTACAAAATAGAAACATTCCAATGATGTCTAATACATAAAGCTTAAAATCTATCTGTTTGTGTGATATATAAATCCACATCTTGATACCAATGTGTACCAAATTTTGCATGAGACCCTCATTTGGCCAGAGAAAGACTTCGTACGGCCCGAATATCTTGACCCTGGAAAGTATCCACTTCATATGGGCAAATCCCATCTTATGCAATCCACACAACATATTTTGCGGTAACGTATAAAGACAGAAAAAGCGGGAAAATGTAGCAAACCATTAGCAAGATTATTGACCAGGAGGAAGGGAAGGATTTTTTCATTTGGCCCTCGCCGGTGGGTGGGCGCAGCAGCTGCTGACTCAAAAGGAGGGTAGTAAACTTTGTTATGATCTAACTTCCCTTCGTAGAAGAGAAAGTATAAATTGGTACTTATAAATCATGCCAAGGTGTATCAAATGGTCTAACAATTAATCCCAGGACATTTAGGAAAAAAAATCTTCGTTAGTTCAAAAGTAACGAATTTTGTTGCAAGGGTAGCTGTTGAAATGCAATAACTATTTAAGTTACTTACAAAATGTATATGTTTGTGTTGATTTTTATTATTTCTTTTTCTAGTTCCCATTGGTCATGTTGGTGGCAATGGCCATGTGTTTCGCCACCATCTCAACATCATCTGGTAAGTGTTTATAGTCCATTAGCTTAGTTTTAGTGTTTTTAAGTGATGCTTGAGCTAAGAGTTCAATCTAAAAGTAACTTTCAAAGAACGACATTATTAGACTGAAATTAAAACTTCTTACCTACTTAACGTTCATGATGTAGCCTCCAGTCAGGGGAAACAAAGCGCAATTTGATTGTTAGTTTGGGAAAACATGAGAGCGACGCCTATTCTAACGAGCCAATATCAGATCTTTCCAAACATTTACGCCATGAAAAACATAGGATAGAATCTGCACGTATTCTTCACAAAGTGAAAACAGTCACAGATCTCACAGTACAAAAGGCTCGTATCATACCCGAAAAGCTGAATTGAATACCGACAAAGGATTTCTCGTAAAGCTTTGTCACCGTTTATTGATGCCATGCTCGAAGTAATACTCTGTGTAATTTTAGTCGTCTTTATTGCCATCATTCGTCCATTTTGTAAGTTGAGTATTGCAGATATAACAATAAAACGAACATTAGTGGTTTACAATTATTTTTTTTTTTCATCTATACACATTAACAGCATCATCTTTATTGTCAGTACATTTTCTTATGTCTTTACAATGAGGATTTTCCTCATCATTGATGCAGTAGGTATGGGGAAAAGACCTGAAATTTACACATATTAGAAATCTCCATAAGAGAACTTAAGTATCATGTATATATATATGGTAAATTTACCTTAAATTTCCCTCCCGGCTTTTCTTTTTGCAAGTTATATATATATATATATATATATATATAGTACACAGGGTTTTTCATTATTCGTTCTTTATTTAGATTATGGCCACAGGGGTTTGAGTGTGTTTTAAACTTCGTTATTTCTTATCTGTTACTTTATTTCTACTCTTAAATTTTCATAAAAGTTCATTCTTGTAGAAAATGTATGTCAATATAAGCTACGAAAGTCAAGATATTAACTAGTCAGGGTGTCTACTGATACTGGAAATACTGGAATTTAATTTTGGTACTGGAAATATACTGGAAAAATTATGAAATACACAAATATTATCATTCTTTATCATCTACCCTGGATTTTTTAACTCCAAAAGTGCAGGGTAATAACAATCTTGTATTATAACTAGAAAAGAATAATATACAATTATTTATACAAGTTATAATATAGCTTAATAATACATGTAGATAATACAAATAATGCTATTGGCTCATCAAGAGTGTGATTATTCCTAAAGAACTAAAAAAGTCATAGTATTAGGTTCTGGAATTTTGCGGATAGTTATACTGAATATACTGGAATTTTAAAAATGGAACTCAGTAGTCACCCTGTTAGTGTTTGTATATTACAAGATTGGAGGCTGCATCACGAGCATCAAGTAGGTAAAAAAGTTTACGGTTAATGTAAAGCAAAGATCTCCAACAAAAGATGGCAGCACTCGGTACGTATATATCTAATGTATTTTTATCGTTGCACGAAATTTCAATGTTGCTCCTACAAATTCAAGTCTAGAGAGTTCAACATGCAGGGAAGAAAGTTCATAACCAATTCAAGAGTTCTATCCGTGCCGATTTTTTAGTTTCTTTCTTGTTCATTGTTGTTACGGATATCCAAACCTACAACAATAAAACTCTTTCAACAATGAACAAGAAAGAAATTTAAAAATCGGCATAGATAGAACTCTTGAATTGGTTATGAACTTTCTTTCCTGAAAGTTTGAACTGTCTAGGCTTGAATTTGTAGGAGCAGCATTGAAATTTCGTGCAACGATAAAAATACATTAGACATATATGGAGATAGTACTGCCATCTTTTCTTGGAGATCTTTGCTTTACATTAACCTTTACTCAGTTCATCTCACGTATATATATTGGGTCTGGGAAAACGTTCGTGGCGTTTTTTAGTAATTTTCAACTGGTTTTCTTATAGGGTGCAAATGAATTTATTTAAACTAAATATGCTCCATTATTATCGACAATGTTTCGTCATGATGCCATCGGTGAAGAACTTCTGTGGTTTCTGGTTGAAAAACTGAATCAAGTGGTTTTCACAGGCTACTTGTGAAACCAGCTTAATTCCATTGAGAGAGTTCTGCAGAGATCGGAACAAGTGATAGTCCAAGGGTGCTATGTCTGGACTGTACGGTAGATGCATCAAAACTTCCCAACCAAGCTCGCGCAATTTTTGACGGGTCGTCAACGAAGTATGTGGTCGGGCGTTGTCATGATGGTAGATAACACCTTTCCTATTATTCAATTCGGGCCGTTTTCTTTCAGTTGCCTGGCGTAATCTCTCTAGTTGTTCACAGTAGAGTTGAGAATTAATCATCTAACCAACTAGAAGTAGCTCATGGTGGACGATTTCCTTCCAGTCCCTTGTGACGGCTCACCATCCCTTCTCCACGATCTTTTACGCTTCCGATTGTCCTACGTGATCCGTTTTTCATCACTGGTTATGACACGTTTCAGAAATGGCTCGTTTTCATAGCGTTTCAGCAGCGCATCGCAGATGTTCATTCGATCTATCATGTTTTTCTCGCTCAACTCATGCGGAACCCATACATCGAGCTTCTTTTTGTAGCCAGCTTTGTGTAAATGGTTTAACACAGTTTTGTGGTCAATGCCTAGCTCCATACCAGTATCGACACTGTTGATATGCTTATCTTGCTGGACCCTTTCAAGAATTTCATCAGGTTTTTCAGTGATTGGACGACCAGAGCGTGGCTCATCTTTCACATCAAAATTACCAGAACGAAAGTGTGCGAACCATTTCCGCGCAGTAGATTTTGATAAAGTACCTTCTTCGTTCACAGCACAAATTTTTTCACACGTCTACACAGCGTTCTTCCCTTTGTCGTAATAATATTGCAAAATATAGCGCAATTTGACATAACTGTTCTCCATTTTCACACGCAAACAACTTTCCAACCACGGCACCAATTTCGCTGTTTATACACTCACAGTAACGCTCGAAGTGTCACCTTTCCAACGAGCGTTTAGTGGTGGCGCTGCGAGCTGTTTCCTGAGGTATTTGCAATTGACGCCATCTATCGGGGAAACGCCACGAACGTTTTCCCAGACCCTATATATATATATATATATATATATATATATATATATATATATTTAATTTAACTAAGTTTCAATTATGACAGAATCACCAACTGTAAAGCGGAAGTGACATTGTTTAGTGCTTTTTAGTATCAGTATACCAATTTTTTATTACTATCTGTGTGTGTGTTCGGGTTATAAGGTGGGACAGCAGGGTATAAACATAGAAGTTGAACGAATTCTAGATACTTAAAGTACGATGGTGCTGCAAGATAAAAAAAAAAGGCAGGTGTATTTTTTATTATGGAGCAGTGAAATGTTATGAAAGTCATTCCGAAAGTGCTAAGTTATAATTGCGAGTTTGTACATACTGTTGAAAACCACTATAAAATAGACGTACATTTGTTACTCTAGGAGGTTATTTATTTTATGTCATTGTTCTTCGATCGATCTATGTAAGTTAGCAAGACTGCTTAAGGTTTCTTAAGGGAATGAATTTAATTCATCAACATAAGTGAGGCTCACAAGACGAAGACTATTTCTATTACGAAATTGGAAGTTTATTTTTCGCTAATGGTGTAAATTCAGTGATCAGCAGCTTCTGAATTACCTGAAAGGGATAGATACCAAAAAATTTATCTGAGTTGTCCTCTCTAGAGGTGTTCAATGGTGAAGTACAATTTCATGTTATTTTCTTTCATTGTATTTTATCGATGCTCTCTCTGTCACGGTGGAAAGAGTTTTCATATTCGTGTATTTTACCTGCAGATAAGTACTCATAATATTTTTATGTTTTACCCGAACTTCCGATCCCTGCGGATCACACTAAGGGACTGTTGACTTGATTGATTTCTTTTGAACATACTGATGCTGGGCTGATCTGTACGTGAATACTCGAAAGAAACAACAGAAATTGGAATAGCTTGTAAATAATATATACTTATGGTTCATTTTATAAAAACAACAAACTAAATGATAAAGTGCTCCAAGAAATATTTAGTGCTTTGGGGCAGTTTGTTTTACAGAATAGGTTTTTTTTTTCTTTTTTTTTTATGCTACACTTCAAGGTACAGTATGGCCGATAATAAAGAATACCGAAAGTTGCCAACACTGTATACCGTCGGTTAAGAAAGCAGAACTGTGCAGTGTCAGTATGACTTTAGTTCTTGTAGAGAATAGGTGTAGTGAAAGGCCTTGAGTGGGCGGATCGTGAAACTTGTTGGAGTTAAAGTACTAAAAACCACCTCCAACAAAGCGTACAGCGATGTTGTCAGACGAGGTCAGCGCTGTGCCATCCTAAAAAGCGCTCAGGAAAAAAGAAATCAGCCACTTAGAACCTGTATTTTAACACAATGATTTGAGCAGGACGGAGCAACTGCACACACTGCTAGTGAATGCTTATAGCTTCTGCAACATCACTTTCAAGAACTCATAATCTCCATGCAAGCAGACTATCCATGTCCTACCCACTCACCTGATTTCACCCCGCATGATGCTTACTTGTGGGGCCTACTGAAGGGGCATATCTACCGTGATCCAATGCCTCATAATATTGAACAACTCAGATTCAATATCACTCGTATTGCAATTAATTTCACAGGATACAATTGCGGCCATGTTTGACATCTTGCAGCGTAGCTATGACAAATATTTGGTTTTGGACTGAGCACACTTGGAGCATGTGTATTGAGAATTTTGTGTTCTGCTTGTTCTGTTTCTGATCAGATGCTGTGTTGTACTGCTTGATTGTTTGTGTTTGTAAAATTGTGCAGTGAAATTCAGTCCAAATTTAACGCATTAGTACATGTTTTGCATTTCTGTATATTTTATTTCCAGCCATACTGTAATATAAACGAGCACGTATTATGTACACAAAATAATGCGAAAAAGAATGTAAATTATTTCTGAACGATAGGACTAATACTTAATTTCGTAATTTTTACATGTGGGCTGAAGAGGCAATTTGGCATATACTAATCACGTCTAACAGATTACATCCCCGGTGATCACACTTCCGGAAAATGGATGAGGAACGTGGCGTCCAGTCTTAGTCTAAGCTTGGTGCCAGCATGGTATGTCAGCGTCCCTTGTCTGCCGTCCCTTGTCTGCCCTCCCACCCCACCCCAGAAGGGTGTTCGTCGAGAGTAATTCCTCTAATATGTGAAGGGGTTAGGATGTAATTGCCTATGGCCCACAAATGCAAATTAAATTGAGGCGGTCTATGGAAAAAGGGCATATACGCAAAATTGATGTTCTGAGAAAATCGCTGTTGAAGTTTTCATTGTTAATATTCTATATATCCGATGCTTGTTACTATTATTTATGACTGTAACAATGTTCTTTCGAGAATTTGTTGCATGATTGTGTGCGTATGGACATCATTTAGTGCAACTATTTTTTACAATGGACATAGAAAAAGAGACTGTTATGTGCCCTTTCTCCATAGACACATTTGTTATGGCTGCAGTAATACAATAGAAGACGATCACAAAAGTGTAATAAGTACACGCCGATTTAACATTACATAATATAAATGCATTGTTGTTATGTTAATCACTGCCTTCTGCACTGCTTTCTATTAAGTCCTTGTCCTCATCCAACAAAAACCGATAAAGGGATCGAACATAATTAACTTTTGCACCAGTGAGTTCTGGGTAAGGCATACATTTTAGCTGAAAATTGTGGTAGTGATTTACCGCACAGTTCCAAATCTTGAATGGCGTATACAGAGGACCATAGGTTTCCGAACATGGCACAGTACCATGTTGTTTCACCTTCATCATCACATACTTCTTCACTGGAAATCTGGACAATCGAGATGTAGGTTTGGGAGGCTCAAAGCTACATCCCATTCCTTGAAAATGATCCATGCGAACGTCAAATGATTTGGGGTTTTGTCTGCAGCACACCATTGCAGTTAAGTTGGGTTTTGCCGTTTCTATGACTTCCTTTTTGCTGATGTGTTTCCTGACAAGTCCGAAATTACTGTCACACTGTGAGAAAGAATGAGACGGACCGTGAATACGTGTAAAATATCAATAGCATGGACCTTTGTGAAACAAGAGCAGAAGTAGTACAGCAAGGTTTCGATTCTGACCTCCAGCTGCATCCGAAAAGAGCACGACCGTTTTCGCATTAGAGAACACTTTCAGTTTTTTCTCTAGGCAATCATAGAGAAAAGAAACTACAAAATTAGCATTTTTCTTGCCATCCGTTTCCATGAAACAACAAAAGTATGACGTGTCATTGTTGAGCACATGAACATTAAAACAGTAGAGCTACAGAAGTCGCTTGTAAAATTGAATGTTTACATTGAGGAGCGGAACAGGAAAATTCTGTACATAATCAGATTCAAGAACTATGCAAGACGAGTAATTTCTTGCCCAACTAATATACTCATATCTAAGTGTTTTACGTCTTGCTACTCTTCTTTGTTGAAGTGTGTATGGCACTCTACATTCATCGGTAGGATCAATTTCAGTTTACTCTCAGCACAGTAATCACAAATGTCAGGTGTAGGTCTTCTAAAAGAAAATGAAAATTTCGTGGAGAAGTAATGGAAGTAAGTTTTATAGCTCATTTTGACAATGTCCACACTTTTCGTTGTAACAGTCATAAAACATTTCGTAAAGCATTTTTATCGGCAACTCGAGATTTTCAAAATATTTTAAAGTTGTTTTGTGAGAGCAATAATCAATATTGTCCAAGGGAATCGTCTTTAAATTCTCCTTCATTAGGTCAAGAACATTTTCTTTCAATTTGTGAGACGTATTTTCATAAGAGCCTTTTTTTTTTCTGAGGTCAGTAATTTGAAGTTGCTTGTCGTGAATAACACGCAATCTCTTTTTAGACACTTCAATATTATTTAGTAACAGCCGTTGATATAACACGGCTCTCTCTCTCTTTACACTACTGTAACACAGTGAGTAGTTACCAAGTGTTCAGACGCATCTTTTTTGGATTAATGGTCCTTTCTTGTTTAATCCTGTACGTTTCTGCATACAGGTGGCCAAGAACGAGTCTTGAAATGCTTTTTCTTGTCTCTTGTAGAATGTTCCAAATAATTCCTTTTGAATATCCTCATTGAACAGTCTCCAACGTGATTTCCGACAACAGTTTGAACAATGTTTAAAGTTTTTCGCACTAGTGTGTTTACCTTCTTCTGGGTATATTCTTCACCACGACATCTTTTAAGTCTTCGGGCTTTCTTATTATTATTTCTTCTCTGTATATATGTTTTGTTACCAATTCGGTGCATGAACGAATCATTCTCTTCACTTAATTTCGAATTCATGCTGTTAACTTCTCCCATCATCACACATCCCGTACATAAGCAACTTTTTCCAACTACGCACACAGACAAACAAACGCACGCCTGTAAGACCGTCAATTGTTTATCCATTGTTCTCAAAGTTACAAACATAATACTTCAAAACATGGAGAATCAAATAGCGTGTTCTTCGGAAAAGGGGCACATGTTCCCGTTTTCCATAGACCGCCTCGATTACAGACCACGATCAATAATCGGCTACTCTCACTGTTTTCTTTACTCAATTTCTCCATTGTCTGTTCTTCAGTAATACAAGTTCAACGATTCCTAAAGTTCGTCTATCCTTATACACAGCGACGCAACATACGCGGGTTTGAAGCCGAATGATACAAGATGAACATTAAATTACTTCAATAATTTTAAAGACTCGTGAAACAATGGTGAGTGTGAGATGATTGCTGGCAATGAGGAGATAGTGGTAACAATTCTTTCTGGTCTCAGTATTTTTTTAGTATTGTTACCTTCGAGCAATTATCAAGCATATGCGTTGTAAAAAAAATGGGCCTTTTTACTTGTTTTTTGTTATTTGCAAGAGTTGTTTATTGCGGAGAGTTGGATAGTTTTGAAATGAATCTGCCAAAATGATAGTTTTGAAATGAATCTGCCAAAATTTCTAACTCCTACGTTCAGTCGGAAGATCGTGGGAACGATCTCTGACTGAGATTTTTCCAAGGTATGTCCAAATGCCGGGATGGTTCCAACGTCCTCTTTCCTATCCTGTCCCAACCTGAGTTGCCTAAATGACCATAAATATTTTTTTTTAACATCCTACTCCCACGTCTTCGAAGGCCTCTAAAGGCCACGTGCCTCCTGGTTTTGCAAACTAGAAAGGGTAATAACGGGTTTCTTGTGCTCCGAAAGTAGAAAAGCCCGATAGAAAATTTGAAGTACCCCAATGCAATGAGAGTTAGCCAACGGGCTAAAACTCGATCTTGTAAAAGCCTCCTTCTTACGAGATCCCAAGAAAAGCTTCGGATAGATAGGAAATCCAAACCGTCAGGACAAACAAACGCTTAAGAACTTAGTTCGTTCGTTTGTCATTTTAAAAATAAAACTCTTTTTGGATTTTGGACTTGGTTATCGAAATCGCGGAATGCAATCCAGTACACTGCATAAAACAGGTACACTGATGAGCCTAGAAGTAGAACTAAGAAATATAAAGTACAGGAAACAAGGTTGCATGGAAATCTAGTGTATTTTTTATTAAGACGAGGAACTCAAAGGATTCATCCAGAACCGTAGGCTGAAACAGTGGCGTCAAGTTCCGTGATACATCTGTTCAACACATAGAAGAGGTCTGTGAATAGAACGTGAGGGGGTGAAAACTGGTTCTTGCCCTTGAATTTCCTGTAAAACTCCTCCGGTCATAAATTAAACACATTAATATGCAAATAGGCCAAGCAAGCTATTATCAATAGAAGGGGAGGAGCTAAGAATGTAGGTGTTTATTTATTTATATTACTATCGAAGGAATATTCGGCTGCCAGAAATGTGCTGCCAGAACTTCCGAGAAAGCTGCAATGTCACTCGATAGATTTTAAAGACAGGAAGGGAGGTGCAGTTGCCGCATAACGTAATACACATGTGTGTATATTTGTTGAAAATCCAATCGTGTGTATTGTGGAAAATTTTCGTTTTTGACAGTCTATTTAACACTTTGGAAGACACTTTCTACACCTTAAACACATATTACACACTTAATGTACACTTTGTTTTTCTGGGGCATTTTACTGGCGACTCGCTGTAACTGATTGGAACCTAATAATGTCTACTATGGGGCGGGAGGTTATTATTCTAATCCAAATATAGACAACACATTTACGATTCAGGTTTATCCATTTATTGGGGCGTTCGTGTTTGGGATGACGAAGTATTAAGACTGATTCGGAAGAACAGCATATTTGAGTGCCAGTACCTAATCAACACATGATTAATTAAGAACCAATTCCACATAGCTGTAACACTGCAATCCGATGTAGTCCAAGAGCACAGCGAATGGGCTTGACTTAAGGGGGGGGGGGCGTACTGACAGAATCCCTGTTCCTGCTAAAAGTCCGAAGATGACAAGACTGCGGTAACCGGAAAAGTCTCTAATTTGATGACACTGTCGCGTGCATGTAGGCACAGTCACTTACGTTTGAACACTGATGTCCTGAGCGGGAATCGAACTCGAGTCTCTTAAATGAGAGTCTATACCTGTTAGTATACCCGATGTACTGGCATAGTCTTTCCCGGAATAGTCACGGGCTGATAGATGGATTGTCAACTATTGCACGTTGGGTCGGATCCCGACCGGTTAATTTCTGACGGTGGTAATGTCTGTTACTGAGGATCAAGCCGCCCGCATGACGGTGCTCTTTCACTCAAGCGTGAGTAACTATCGGTAGCGAGACTTCATGCAAACTCACAAAACTTGTAAATTTCCATGTGAAGTCCAAACAAATAAACCGAGAGCAAATATTCGGCGAACTGAGTACTACTACTCGACAAGTGTTAACTGAATCTGCTCTTCGAAAGCTAGTCCGCAACTGATCTTCCGAAACTGGTCTTTTGAGTCCTTCATTTTCATAATTTGCCGAATCCGCGTTCGAAGTGTTACTTTGTACCGTGGAATAATTTGGCTGGGAAAAGGCAGTATTTTACGTCCGTCATGATTACCTTGGCGCATTGAGGGTCACGTGTTTTCTGGAAACTAGTTCGTACCGAAATATGAGATTTTACATTTGTCTTTCTTTTGCTTTTATTTATTTTTCTTAAAATAGTCTAAAAATGGAAGGTGATCTGAGAATAATTTCTTAAAAGAGTGTAATTTGAAATGACACTTGAAACTTAAACGTCTTAAAAAAAACGTTTATTCAAAGTTTACTTATGTAGATTTGGGATAGGTTTCATATTTACCGGATCTCTTAGATCTTTCTTGTTAAACCTTGACAATTGTATAAATTTGGAATTTCGCATGTGTTATACTAGCTATGATTCAAGGTGATGAGACGACATCGTTTTGCAGTTTCTCTTGAAAAAGTATGTCTTTTGGGAAATTCACGTATTTTTGCATGTGATATCTTTCGCTTTATTTCTTCTCCTTCTTCTTCTTCTGATATTCACCACACTTCTGCCTGCTCTTCGTGCTTGAACATGATTAAAATTCTTGCTCGTTTCTTTACTTTGAGTTTGGTTGGATTCTGACTTATGATACACTTAGCAATTTTATGTTATTATTCTGCCTGGTGTGCCTGATAAACTCAAATTTGCTCCGCAGTATATTGAATGAAACAAAGCGTTTTGGTAGCAAGTGTTTTCCTTCCGTGAAGAAGAAGCGTGCTTGAGACATAATAAAACAAACCAACTTTTCGTACCTCTCCGGTCCTCTAGAAAAATTCTCAAATTGAGTGTATGAACGTTTAATGTCCAAAATAAATAAAACAAAATGGATGTTCATTACTACTTTTTACACCTCGAAGAGAAAATAACATTTAATATTGATTTCTATGTGATATAAAATTAAGGTGATTAACCCCGCTCTTTTATTTTAGACTATACGACAGAAAGGCTTCTCTACTTGCTCTTTTGGGGATCAATGGTGGCAATCACCTTCTCAACCATCATGTATTATGGAGCAGAGTACGTTGATTATCCTCGCTTATGTGAGAGAAGAACATCTGTAGGGGAATAGTATCAATGGATGTAGTGTATTTCTAATACTGTTTGCCAAGGAATAACCAAAAAGTGATGGAATTGTGTGTAGTAGTGCCTCTGCTGGAGTCTTTTAGCAATAAAGATCAGAGCTACAATTATGTGCAAATACGCAAGTAAGAAATATTGCCAATAATATGAACTGGTATGAAAAGAATGGTTTTCTTGCTAAGAAAAAAAGTAATATGCCTCAGTTGTGAGTAGAATATTTATATGAAATTTGTGTAAATTATTTGAGCTATCGTTGAATGGTCCATGCTTAGATTATGAACCGAGGGTTTAGTAAGTTTGTACAAAAGTTATGTACTACCTGATGATACTGCCTAATGTAATTGCGCCTAATTTTGGTTCTACATGCCAGTTTGCTTTCTATAAAGAAAGCCTTATAAGTCGTTCAGGAAACACTGCATTTTCAGTTAACACGATAATGAGTTTACATTGTAATTATTGTTCGGATAGTTTTTTTTTTCCTTCAGGAAGTTTCATATTTGTTTCTGATTACTTGGGTAGTGGAATCAAGATTGGTTTGATATTTCTGTTGTTAACGATGTTCTTTTATATCATTATGGCTGTTGTTGATTTGATAGTATAATTTTTACCATGTGTTATTTTATACGCATTCCGTCTATTTTATAAAATACGGTTCGTGAACCTAGTTGAGTATCAAAACAGTACTCAATTCTGGTAGACATAGTCCTGGTACGTATAGAAAGGGAATTTGATATACATTTAGCTTATCTTGGAACACGGTAGAATAGATTTTGGGATTTTGTGACAGATATTTCATGACCTGATCGACATAGTGTAATTTCACATCATCATTCCTACTAATTTTACACGTTCTTACATTACGATATGTGCATTGCCTGTGAATATAGGAAGAAATTTGGAAATATTTAAGAAGACTGATTTTCTGTTGTACTCTCGTTGTCTTCTGTATTCAGTTGTACAGAAAAATGTTCGTTTGTCTCAAATCCTTCCTAGACACCTGCGTATAAAGAAAAATCTTCTTATAAATTTGCAAAGATCAAGAAACAGTGGTAACTGTATATTATCTATATATAGTAATATATTACATTGATCACCAAGATGATTTGTAGAAACTTATGTTCGTGCTATCATGTGAAAACGGGAAACCAAATGTAAACTGTACATATGTAGAGAAACTAAAAATAAACATTTTTTTGTATAAAATTGTGCCATCAATTCTAACCTGAAAGATCCATGTTAATGGATGAAAACAAAGTTGTTTATTACACTTCGATGAAAGTTCTGCCGCAGAAATGAAACCTATTCATGAATTCGAGGTAGCTTAATACGAATATGACAGTGACAAAGATCAATTGCCTCCGGTTTTCACGGGAAGTTAGCCTTTATGCGCTGCCTACACTTATTTGATTTTGGTGTATAATTATAATTCATTGTAATTTATATTTAATTTTATTATAATAATAATAGTATGTATTAACGTATCACTGTCCAGCAGTAATCGATTAGCAAATATTACTACTACTGACTACATTTTCCCTGGATTTTTTCCTTTCCGGAAACCTCCTGGTGAAAATGTTCCCATGATCACTCCGCAGGTTTCAGAGAAGCAATCTACGTGACAGTAGAGGAAGTGTAATTTCTGGGATGTATTGGAGCCCAGTTTCTCGTTCGACTGCAGGAGACGCTCTACGAGTTGTGTCCAGTTCTCTGCCCTCTTCTCATCAGGATGGAGTCAAAGTACTCATCTCTGAGCAATACCTTAATTTGTAAGCCAACGAAGACACCTTCCATTACGTTTAATTATCCTCCCGTATTATATGTATACCTGGCAACACTTTTTAAATTGAAATTCCAAATTTAAAAGTTATTAGGGCAACACAATAATGAAGTCTCCAAACAAATCCGTTTCAAACATTTTCGATTAAAATATTCTTCAGAACTTATTGAGAAGTATGCAATAAAAAGAAAAAAAAGACCTTTGCAATTATTTATTGATATTGTTACTGTTCAAGAATGTGGAACGGTAGAATTCTTTGTTGTGCAAACAAGTACACATGACAGCAATATACACAAATTGAGATTTTTAGAAGGAAATTTGATGTTTGCGTAACAATGTTCTTACTCAGTTATAAAAGTATGTTGAAGTAGAATTTTTTAGAGCCCCTAATTTGTATACTTCTCTTGCAAATCGCATTCTATTATAAGCTTTTATCTGTATCGTGCATCTTACATGAGAGATAATTTGTGTAAATTTCATGTCGAAAAGGAAACCACATTAAGACCAGAAGTTTGTACCCACTTTCAGTAAGCTAACCTTAATTCAACTGGTGTAGCTATTCTATATATATATAAGATATGAATCAGGTTTATTGTCCCAAAACGAAAAACAAGAAGGAAAAGGAAACTAGATTCCAAACCGAAACTCTTAATTTCATAGACTCCATGATACGCATACAAATTAATATTTCTTCAAGCAGACAGCATATGGACCTTCTTTTCCTGCATAGCGCAGCTTTCTCTTGAAGTTGGCAAAAAGGCGTTTTCCGTGCTTTGTTGCCACCTGCTTCGAAATCCGGGTCCAATTTCGCTTAAATTGCGTTATGTTCTCGCAAAAAAGTCTTTTAGCAACCATTTCTCTCTTGACCATAGCCCAGAACCGCTCAATTGGTCTGCACTGTGGTACTGATGTTGGGTTGTCCTTCGTGAAACATATGGGATGTGATTGTCGGGCCAAAATAAAATAGGCTGGGTAATGTTCAAACTACGTAGCCATGGCAACAGAATGTTCCGCAGACATTTGGATACATACATTTCACTGTTCAGAGTTCTGTCGTCACAAACGCAGGAGAAAGTCTCCCATCCTGTGTCATTGCCTGCCACACAATCATTTTCTTCGGAAATTTTCATTTCGGTTGAACCATGGCTTCTATAGGGGCTTGGCAACCTGGTACAATAGAGACATATTTATTGACATTCAGCTCTGAGGCGTCCCATTCGGCTTTTGTTTCATCATCAATGATGAAGAAAAAGTTACCTCCGGACGGTATGACTTTCTTATACAATTTTGCACAATTTATCTTGGACTTCTCTAATTCTTCTTTTCGTGTCCTTGCCACTTTCTGTCCTTTGCGTGACCGAATTCCGGCTGTTTTCCGGTTTCTCATCACTGAAGCTTGCGAAATGTTCAGTTTTACAGCAGCTTGTTATGATTACAAGCTGTGGATTGGGGGCCTGAATTTGTATTGTATCGCACGTCACCAGTTTCCAGAAACCGTTTAATGACTCGGTTGATCCTTCTCACACACACATCTTGTTCTTTGAAGTGGGATACTGTCACTTGATTATCACGATTGTGCTCCTGGAAAAAACTAGCAATCGCAATGTTTTGCTTTTCCGTATCTTTTGCTTTAGGCATGGTGTCCAGGCGAACCGTCAAACATCGACTGACCACTGTGCAATCTGGGTACAGAGCACCTCCATTCCTCGCTCCCTTACGCAGTGCATCCAATGGGATAATAAACCTGAATTACACCTTAAATATATATATAGATAAATAGATATAATGTAAATTTTAGACAAATGAAGGAAACAAGGATTACAGCTTACTAACGCACTAGATCACACATATTCACATGTACACACAAAAAAATCACTATATTTCGTGTATTCACACTTTTTCAAGTAGAGAGGAAGACAGCGAAGTTCACAAAGTACAAGTTTGAAGAGACAGTCTATATATATATATATATATATATATATATATATATATATAAATATATATATGAGGTTTGTCCGGAAAGTATCGGGAATAATTTTTCTAGTCAACCAACCAGAAAACCTAGAGGGACGCGGTTTTCGGCGGAATTTGATGGTCGAGGGTGGTGGGGGGTCTTTGGTAAAAAATGCACCCCGGCTCTGTTGCCACCAAACCATGTTTTGGTGATGCGTCATGGACTCGATATGCAGCGTATGTAAGAGCAACGTTATGCGGTGAAGTTTTGGTCAAACTAAAAAAATCCGGCATCGAGACTTTGAACCTGATAAAGTAAGCCTACGGGGAGGAAGCCATATCAAAAACGAGGTTTTTGAATGGCACAAGATGTTTCGTGAGGGAAGAGAAGCCGTGGAAGGCGAAGAACGCTAAGGACGAGCCGTAGTGATGAAAATTTGAAGGTGAAACAATGTTTGGACTCTGATCGGCGTTTAAGTGTTCGATTGATAACAATGGAGTTGATTATAATTTTATGTATGGCCTTTAGGCATCTTAGGCTCAGTCCGGGATAGGGGAGGGGAAAGGATGCAGGAAGGTGTTGGCCAGGGCCTGAGTTGAAGGTGTCATCCCGGAATTTTCCTGGTGTGACAGAAAAAACCTGTCAGGATGGTCGGCCTCTGAGATTGAACCTACGACCTCCCGAATGCTATGCCAACGCTCTACCACAAAGCTACGGCGGCTCGATGCACACTGGAGTTAAACTTACCAAAAACAGTAGTACATGAAATGGTCAACACCTGGACCCTTCACCACAATAATGCGCCCAGCCACACATTGCTAATTGTGAGGGAGTTTTTGGCCAAGCACAACATGGCAGCGTTGCCCCAGCCACCGTACAGCCCGGACTTGGCCCCCGACTTCTTTCTGTTTCCACAACTCAAACCCAGCCTGAAAGGAACCCGTTTTGGGTCGGTGAAGAAGGTCCAAACCCCCGGGACCAAGGCCATAAACAGCATTTGTTTCCGAATTCCAGGAAACCTACAAAGCGTGGCAAGCATGCTGGAAATGCTGTGTAGATGCAGGAGAGAACTATTTTGAAAAGCAATAAACGATTACCTGCACTGCTTTTGTTTTTATTGAATTCTCCCGATACTTCCAAACAAACTCTGTACATAAGTAAATGAGGGGACAAAACTTCGTGTTTTTTTTCCCCCAACATTGAAAGGAACCGAGATACAATCTAAAGTACAAATTTATTTAAGGTATTGATCATCGTGTATTATTCTCAGTTTGCAACACTGCACGCTGCGCTTCACATACGATATTTATAATCACTTTTGAATACAAATATCCAATAAACCGATGTAATGTTACTTGAGAAAATATAACAGGAGAGCCAGGTAACGGAAAACTGAGAATTATGAAGGAATTTCATTCAATCCCAGTGCAATTTCTGGTAGTGAAATTCTCTCTTCTGGAAACAAGGCCTAGAAGTCCTAATTTTCGTCGACAGACTAAATGGTACATTGCTTTAATACTATGGTGTTTCAATAGGGCCACCTTGCATCTATCTCCGCAGCTACGTACTCTTTGAAGTACTCAGGTAAAAGGAAAATTACGGTGGTGGTGGAGACCTTTGAAGTAGTTAAAAGACGAATTTTGATTGCCGACATTTGATTGAAAGTTTGTTTTAATAACATGCTTTCCAGGAGGTTTTCTGTAAGAAAAAAACCGTAGGTGAAATATTAGGATGAGTACTTTAAAAAAATAATAAGAAGAAGAAGTTCGTCTTATTTCAACATTGACTATGTCTTATGCGTATATACTAATTGCCAGTCACAATCTCGAAAAACCCCTACCTGTTCGATTCAACATTGACTATGTATTGAGAAGTTTACTCGATACATTTTTTGCTATATTCATTTCTTTACGAATTCTCCTGTGTGCGAAGTTGAATCTGAGAATTTAATTTAATTTAATTTAATTTATAGTGTTATCTGATTCTCTCTGTATGTTGCTACTATAGATTTTTCAGGAAATAAACTGAAGAAGTTTATTTTTAAAAGCATCTTTTTCTTTCTTTGACGATCTTATTTGTATGGTTTTATTCATAATCTGAAATATGTTCCCTGTTTGTCATTTGCTTTATAAGATATGACTTTATTACTGGACTATATTTGTTAAGAACTCGAATCAGTGATTATATTTACGTAATCAATTCTGTTGTTTCCTAGTTGTTCATTTCGATAGTATTTTTTCGCAAGAAACCTTGGAGAATATATTATATTTTGAGTGTAGGGCTACTTATCAAAGAATTGGTATTTTGACCTGTACGAGTTCAGAACTTTCCGATGTTTATCATACTTTGAACATTGAAGGGTGATGTGGTTAACATAATCTATAACTTGGTTGTTTGAAGAGTCGCAATATGGTGAGGTTATTACCTTTTCTTATTATTATTTAAATGTGCTTTGGGTGTAGTATGTTGTGATCGAAGTCAGTAGAGTAATGAATATTGTCTTTGCTTTTATTTTAGTGTACTCAGATTTAAGCTAATACGTTGCCTATTTCTTTAATCAAATGTGTTGTTTCTTCAAACCAGCCTAATCATTTCTTCTTTCATTTTAGGCAATAACTCTCCCCAGTGTAATTTGGAATTTGGAATTTCTTTACTATGAGCGGCATTTCGTGCGAATTTATCAACTATATTTATGTAGTATGTGTAGAGTAATCATGTGCTCTAATATATGTAATGTGTATTGTTCGACCTTGCTTTATGAGGGTGTTGTGAGCATAGTGTGTGTTACATTTTTGAAACGTTTACATAATTTAAATGTTGCATAGTTTGTTTCTCTTACCTCATTGTTTACGCAGGAGATATCGCTCAGGTCACGCCTATGCAGTATCGTTATAACAACTACATTTGCTTGTCATCTTACCCAAGGGTGACTTGTCAGCCTTTTCAGTCGGAAAAATTTCTTTGCTTTCACTAAGGAGCCAAATTATATTACAAAATACCCAGTCCCTGTGGTATGTTGACGGTCACGTAGTGTTGAATTTGAAGCACTATGAAGTTGGGGGAATCGTACGTCTCGAGTAGAGTCGTTTCGTAATACGTGTGTTCCACAATAGTCATATCCACTGAGAATCTATTTTCGTACATTTTATGCTTTTCACTGCATGAATTTCATAAGAGGCTACTTGCGATTCTGTGACCGCATTTCTGTTTCATTGCCTTATTCATTTGAATTTATGTGGTCACAAATACGCCAATTTTTACACAATAAAAACATCTTCTCTTCTTTTCTGAATATTGTTAACAGTTCATTTTTCTAGAAAGTAAAAAATAGAGTTATTTTTTTAAAAAATACTGAAAAAATCAAGAAAAATACATATTGAAAATTTCGAAAAGCCGCCCATTTAATACTTAGTAACACCTATGAAATGAACTGATTCAGATTTTGAAGCTGAAATAATTCCCTTCCTCTTGGCTAGTTGAGTTTCTTGCTGTTACTTCGCTGTAACTTAATGATCACCGGGAAATAACAAGTTTATCGAACGATAGACTATCTACGCTAATGAATATATTAGACAAAGATCCAGTATATTGGACCATTTCGTAACGTCGTTTCTAGCAAGTCCGCGGAAACGACACCATGCGACGGGCGAATTAGGGACTGGACAAAGACCTGGAGCCAAACGCGTTATGGGACACTTCATTGTGTAAACGTGTAAGGAGCGAGATTGTTTTGCAGCAAGCTGTGTGTCATAAAGGAAATTCTTTCCATGAAACTGATGTGAATCTCTGACGCTAGATGGCAATATAGTCTCATATAATATGTACAAAACTAAAATATCTATGGAGTCCGTAGTTTTCATCATAGACCAACGAAATTTCGAAATTATAGGTACAGACGAATTTTTCGTATTCTTAAATATGCATTGTTGAGAGACCTCCATTGTTGGCAAAAGATACAGAATTAAAACATCCATGGAAGGCGTAATTTTAAAAGCAGAACTACGAAACTTGGTTAAGGGAGTGGTTTTGGAAAGTAAGATTGCCCAAGTGTTAAATTTCTTGTATATTAGGATTGCAAAAACAAAGGACAGAAGATTTGTAACTTATTAGTTTAAAAAAAAATGTGGAACAGAAATATTTTGCCACAAGAGGAGTGACGTTGATGAAGTAACCAAATTAAGTTTCATAAGGAACATGAAGGAAAGAACATAAAAGATTAGTACTGAAGATGATCAGAAGAAGAGAGATGAAAAAACGTTTTGGGAACAGCTGAAAGAGAATGGATGTAGTGAAGAGGATCAGGAACAGAAAGGAGACAAAAAGAAAAAGGAGAGCGAAGGAAAAGGATAAAAGAAAAAGTGGTTTGGAATACAAAGTGCGAAAGTATTACCGAAAAATCATGTGGCTGTTGGGATAGGTAGGAGTGAAAACGTATAGGAAAGGAGGGAAGAGGGTCTTGGATTGAGTCCTGAGTTGAGATTTATCGACGGACGGACGGAGAAACAAACAGAGCAGGGATAGAAGGTTTCCCAGCTTGGAACTACGCTCAGTGATGAAGCTTAAAATGGATAAAAGATGGATCGAGTATAATAAGCCGAGAGTACAAAAGAAAATTTTAAAACTCGTCCTTACCTCACATTATTATTATCATGAAGATTCGTCAACATCTTAAATGACGTTATACAAAATTCTAGATCACAAATTTCAATATACACCATGTTATGGCCCTTGATTTGATGGGGGCATGTTCAACCGTCTTGAGTTTTGGGGAAAAGAAACAGGAAACTTTGACTCCCAATTACAGCAAAGTTATTATAGCAAAATTCTTCATAAAATATTTCAACAAAATGGGAAACGGTACACTGGGAACGATTTCAAAAATTGGTCCTCTTCACACGGAACCGAGAACGAAAAAATAAATGGAACGAGGATAAATCTCGAATGAGAATAAGGATTGTTAACATTCGCTCGATAATAGCAGTGCTTACCGAGGCATTTATCGCTAGAAATGTATGTGTACATACAATTGTCGCAAGCCCAACACATGTTAACAAATAACTTGCTAATAAGTATTCAGAAGCTTTTCGCTATACTTTGTAAAGAAATTGCTAAGTGTTCCTCAACTCAGGTGTAGTGTAATATCTACTTACTAACTTGCAGAGAAGACAGATGGAGAAAAAGTAGGAGCTCAAAGATATATAGAGACTTTAATAAGGTTGTGAGGCTTTTAACTAACATACATATACTGGTACTTCAGAACAATGAAATCCATTTTAGCTTCTTTGTAACGATATTGTTCTTTCTTCGATTAATTTCAATATAGTTACCAGTCCCATACAACGAGATTAGGATTATAACAGTAATGGGACCGAAAGTTCTAATACAGTTTTGACGTAATACGTGCGCTGTAAATAAAACTTCCAAACCGTTGTTTGCAAGTTGGCTCGGTGGATGAGTGGATAAGAAGGCTGCTTGGTAAGTAGCAGACCCGGGTTCGAATCCGGTGGTCTCAAGTTCTATTTGTTCTTAGTTTTTTCTGTCCAAAACATGTTTATATGCTCATATCTATTATTAACAAATTGGGTTAGGTAGAAAAATCGGGTTCGGCTCTTTTTATTCATACGCGATAGGGCACGATCATAACAGGAATGGTCCCTGAACCAGAAGTTACGTTTCACCATGCCTATTATTGTTATAATCCGGACCTCATAGAACGTACGGGGCAGCGGTGGCTCAATTGGTAGAGCACTCACATCTGGTGCTAGGGGTCGTCGGATCGATCCCTCCTCGTTATGTGGGTTTTGTGGTGGACAAACACCGTGTGCGTGGGTTTTCTCGGGGTTCTCCAGTTTCCTGCCACTTTCTTCATTCCACCAATTCATCCCATCATCATCCATCCGGCCTGAGTCAAGGTTGCCTAAAGGTCTTAAACTTAAATTCAGAAGTCATAGAATATTCAAGTATATTCATTAAGAAAATAGTTTTGTAAAGCAGTTGTTACTTACATCTCATAGCACTAGTTTTCTGGTACATGGATAAAAAATATTGTCCACAAAAAAGTGATATTTCGTTTTCATTACCACTGCATGGCAACATTTAGTGTTTTGTCCCATTAGGAATATAAACATCTTACTGCAAACACTGAGAAACATCCTAGAATCGCTAATTTAAATTTGTGATACTGACCTTCCGTGTCCTTATACCATGTCTTTATTTAGTCTCGCTAACTTTGAACGTATTGTATTTTATCACTTAATGTGAAGCGATATTTTGAATCCAAACTGCACGTGGCCTGGTAGCTACGATCACGGAATTCGGATCAGCACTGAGGTGGCACGCAGTTTGAAGTCCTGTTGCCAGGCACCCTAACTTAGTTTTCAATTGAATTTCCTTAGTTTCACTAGACAACTGTCGTGATAATACCCTGAAGTGCTTACAAAAGGATAGCATTCCTTTTGATTTGTTAGAGGAAGCTCCAGATGCCTCTCCAGCAAATATTATGTAGGTTAAATATACGTACACGTATGACCCTACTGTTTTTTCGACGGCAATGAACTACTTTTTACATAAATGATGCACTTCTGCTAGATATCTGCTGAGTTATTGGCGATGGACAGGTTGTTGACGCAATACTGGTTTCACTACAATAAGCTATTGTAGCTGCGGGTTTTGTAAGGATCGTACAAAATGTTTCCTCTAACACTTGTTCAGTTTCAGTGAAGGTTACAATTACGTGAAAACAACCCACTTTCCATTCAATTTTTTTAAAGTTGATCCCTCGTACAGGTAATTTCCTGGACTGGTTATCCTAATATCATAAATCGATTCAGCATATACACTTTTCCTAGCTTACTTTTTGTTTGAAAGTCATACGTCAAATACTTTCTGAGTTATAAGTTTTGTAAGAACTGAATTATGTATATATTTTGGTTCGTTAGGCATCTTTGTGACCTCATAAGTCTAGAACGACTTCGAATTCAGAAGTAAGATTTGGCACACTTAGGCTCCTTGTAACACACTTTCATTTGAGCTTGGTTTGATTTCCGAACTCAAAAGTCACGTACGGAAGGTTTCTTTGTCAGGACGATGGCTCGTAAGTTGCATAAGTAGATATGTGTTATTTTAGGTTAGATCAAGGGGCAAAATTTTGTGACCAGCCACGGTCAAATTAGACACAGACTCTCCACACTACAAATTGAATTCCAAAAAGTATTTTGTTACACATGATTGTCTAACTCATTTTGCCTCTTTCCATGCTTAACCAATTTCTGTACGTTACAGTAGCTTTTCTTTTAACTTGTGTATTTTACCAAATCTACCGTCATGCACGATCCCGCCCGCTTCCCATTATTGTCGGAAAGGGAACTTTACAGATGCCACACAACAGTGCCAGGGGACCTTACTATTTCGAGATGCATCACTGTCTCAGAACAGTGTACATGAAATAAAATGTTACTATTTCCGTATTTAATGAAAACATTAATATTTTTTCGAGTGTGAAAAAATATTTCAGAAAACAACAGATGGAGATTTCACGATTACTGAAGTACTTTGCATGTCCCTTTTATCGACACATAACACATACCGAACTGCTGACATATAGAAGTGTACTCATATGCTTACTGGGATGTTTACTTTTTTTTCCAAAATGTTATTTTATGAGGTCTGATGCAGTTGTACCCCGCAGACGGTAAGTATGAGCAAGCTGCAACTACGCCAGATCCTTGATTGAATTACAGCATCTTATGAGCACTGAACGTAAAATAATAAAACAAAAAAGCTGTAGAAATAAATCAGCTAAAGAAATTATGCTTCTAACAATAAATGATTATTTATTTTAAAAAATTACAATAATATACATTCCTTTATGAGTACAAAATTATTTAAAAACTTACAAATGACAATACATATTATCAAGGTGGGTTTCAAATGCGAGAAAGATTCAGTGTGGCAAGTCTCATGATGATAAACTCACAACAGAATGCAGTTCTATTAAACGTTACAAATAGAAGTTATCAGAAAATCAACACAAAGAATATGTTACTGAAGTAAGACAACTAAGAGCTTGGGATAAGTACACAGATCTTTCAAAGTCCAATCATACATCTTTTCCAGCTAATGCAACTGCTAAATCTTTCCCTACGCCTCGTACGTACGTTAATGTTTAATTCGATATAAGATAAAATTAAGTGTATGGGTAGTAATGTTTAATTCGAGTTTTAATTAAACAAATCCACGCCATACTGCATTTATTTTCATTTCTCTCTATATTACAGGTTCCTGGTTTTACTTTTAACCATTATTTAAGTATATGTTCTGTTTCATCATGTTAGACTCAAAATTACATTCATTTCTTGATGCCTACAAATTTAGGGATCTAGAAATCAAATTACTTATCAAGTTTTATATTCTCCGTATATTATTTTCATTTTAATATAATAATTAAGACTTTTTAAAGCAGTCTTATCTCTTCTTACTGACTTTTCTAACAGAAATTTTCTTTTGGAAAAAAAAATATACAACTCTTGTACATTTTTCAAATAAATTTCCAGATTGTAATATATAATTTTATTCCTTATAACATTAATCATTTATGTACTACTTGCATCTTTTACATTAATCTTTTGAGTCGCTGAATCCCAAAATCTTTTACTGAAATTTTCAAAATTTAAATACATATATTTTCCAAAACATGTTATATGGGAAAAGAGCATCCAGCCGAACTAGGGATTACTTCATTCACAATGAGAAAAGACATTCCTAAGTACTTTCATATTTTCTGGAGTAGAAAACAAAACAGTTTCAATTACATTTTCTTCTCACTAATAAAGAGTAATTTAGAACACTTTTCATTTAGTACACATGTCTTCCCATCTCACATTGCCCACATCATTAAAAGCATTTTCAAAGGCGAATTCAGTGTGCACTCAACATATTGACGAATTCACCATCACTAGATTTTAACTCTGTATAACGTGTCGAATCAAATAGTAGTTTCAATTATTTTTATTAAGTAACAAGCTTTACCCCGTCTCTTCTTCAATTTAAATCGTTTCCCACTTCAACTAATTCAAGGTCAAAAATAAACATAATTAAGTTCCCTTACCAACAGGTGGATTGCTTAGCGGAAGCGTGATAGATTGGTAATTTGGAGAACTTGGCATTCAAATCTCGGGATCCATCATCCTAAATAAGATTCCCCTTGCCTCCTCTCAATCGCACCAAAACAATGGCGAAATGATACGTTGGAATAAGGTTAGGGCAGGTACCCCTTTTCCATTCTTTCCAGTGAGAGGGAAGTGTATGGCTTAACAATCCCTAGTCTTCAGATGTAATCTTCAAGTTTTTTTTTCTAGGTGGATAACGATCTACTGTTTGATTTGTCACGGCACGTTACACGCAAGCTAACATCAGTGATACAGTAATGGAACTTCACTTTTTAACGAAGCTAGAAAATGCATCGACCTTTTTTTTTCCTTTTCATAACTAAAATAACGGGTTTTGATTAATTATAAGTCCATTAGTCTCTCATCAGAAACTACATTTCCACACTACTCAGATCTTTTCTCTTGTACAAAATCTGATTCAGTTTATTCATTTAAAACACAAATCAACTTTATGAATATGTAATCCCATATATACACATACGTCTAGTATTATTTGGAAGTTAACAACACATAAGCTGAATTGTAAAGTACGATCGTATATAGCACAATGAACATTAAAAAAATAATTATAATTCTTGGTCCAATATAACAATTAGCAGATATTAGCCTTCAACAGAAACTTGGAATATTTCGAAGATGCAGTTGAAAAACAAAAAAAAACATTATGAATTTACTGTTCAAGATGTAATAAATTCAAACATGTTACATTAATGTTCTGCTCTACGAAAAATCTTAACGAGTAAATGTCAGCAACATGATTTATGAATACAGTTATCAAATCGATTGAGCATGCTGAAGGTTAATGATCTACTTTCTCGTAGATCAGTCATAAGACCACGTTAAAAGCAAACAAACGCTCAACTTGTACAAAAAAAAAAAAAAATGCTACAACTATTTTGACTTTTTTTTTTCCCCATTTTCAGAAATGTAATCGGATTAATGACGAATTAATGCTTTTTATTGCTAATTCATCAAACTCAGAATCACAGTCTTTATTAATTTATCACAGATGTAAACTGGCTCTGAAGTATTAATTTTTGTCATCTTAAAGCTTAAATGTTAGAAACAGGAAAAGCAGTTACCTTCACAGCACTAAAAAAAAAATTACAAAAAATGAAATATACAGTAATATTTAAATAATTGTACTTCTTTCAAAATATACACACACAATAAGGAGATGAAAAGTTCAAATACATGTTCTACCATATAATGCTAAATCTAAGTACTGTACTAAAACGCAAAGCAAAATATGAAATGAGACAGATTCCTCACGAGATTCCTGACACGGAAATAAATGGAAAAAACAAAGTACAGACTGTCGAGGGTGCACAAATGTTTCATTTTGGCCATATAGACTGCCGAAAGCGTGGGAAAATGAACTTTAGAGCTTGATCATGAAGAACGGTAGTTCTTCGAGTGATACTGACAAATGAGTCTGTTAGCGGCACCAATGTATACAGCTAGTTTCGAATCTAGCGCTCTATAAGCCCGATTTTGATGCTTGAACTTGCATTTTGAAAGCTCTTTGCCATACTAAGACACAGAAAAAAATTCAAAATTCCATATTTCTGATTATAGGACTGACCCCAGACCATTTAGGCGGTCGAATCTTGCGGAATCTTAATCTACACTTTAATACTTTTCAAACGGTGAAGAGGTTCAAAAGTTATGCCCTTTTTTAGCTGAATCACAGAATTTTCACATATGATTGAAAGGTGTGTCTGTCATTCTGTCTCCCCCTCCCCCCCCCCCCCCAAAAAAAATGGATGGCACCGGGAAGTTTTGGGAGTCAATTGCAAGTTCCAACAAGTTGGGGTAAATCGAAAATTATTTTTTGATAGGAGTTACCGTTTTCAAGATACCGAGCCTACCATGGTCCAAAACCGACCTTTTGTATGAAGACTATGCACTTTTTTAAGAGGCAGCCTTACAAAATAAGCGATATCAGTATAAAAACCCTTTCGGGGTAAAGGGAAGAGTGACGCAAGAATTCTACTCACAAAAGAAGTGACATCCATTTTGCGAGTGATTTTCTTTGTGTCACTATGACGCAAGGGAGGATACTAAATCTCTTAATTTTATTACAAAGGAAATACTTCCGCCATAGTGCCACAAAGAAAATAATTCGTAAAATGGATATCACTTCTTTTGTAAGTAGAATTCTTGCGTCACTCTTCCCTTTACCCCGAAACGATTTTTATACTGATATTGTCAATACCATGAACAGTAGAACTGAGGCGGGTGGTACCCTCGAAGACTTGCAGACTGCTGTATCCAAAAATGCGTATATCAAAATTGTGCAAGGGATTCCCCAAAGTAAGTAATGAATTCCTAGAAATTCTCTGAAGTAAAGGTTTGTCGAAATAACCGTAGAGAAACTATCTTCAAGAAAGTAACAAAAATAATTCGTTTGCGGCGTCAATATCTCAAACAGATTTCCTTCCCTGTTGTCTCTTTGTAGTGTTGTATAACCATAAAACATCCACTTTTTATTTCCTCCCGTTACCGCTACTAAACTTAACCTGAAGCGCGGTACGCCTATTCATTCAGGGGGTGTATTCACGAGAACAGTGAGCAATATTCCCATTGCGCGATGACGACAGTCGGAAAACTTTGCACCATCGAACAGAAATTAAGTATGAAAACTAAGACGCTCCAGCGAATACCCATAGAGGACCCGATACTAGCGACTATAGCATGAGTGATAGGAAACAACAAATATTCAACCTCAAATCGTACGTTATAATCTACTTCTACAATCATAACTGACTTCTCGTATGGAGTGTATTAGAAACAATATATATTCGAAGCAATAAACAGGCAATTCGTTTTTGGTAATTTCTTGAACGTGTTCTCATTAGGTTCCTAATGCACCATATTGTGAAGGTCACAAATCTGTCGGCGATAATTCTAAACCAAACTCGTGAAGCGGCATAGCAAAGCGCCGGTGTAACAGATATCGCCTTCATTCTCATCAAAGTAGGACAACAATGGCAATAAGCTTACAGGGTGTCTAGTGACCTGAAACACCTGGAAAAAGTCTAGAATTCAAGTAGAAACCTGGAATTTTCCGAAGTTATTATTTTTTAACTTAAATTTTCACTTTATTAATGTCCACTCTGTAAACATTTAGAGGAAAGAACCTTTAGGGCCGGTTTCTCCAACGTCGATTAAATATAGCTTAACCATCCGATAACTAACCGTGCGTTAAATTTTTAACCGTCCATTAAAATTTTTCCATTTCACCAACGCTAACATTACAAATTTAACAAACCGTTTAGTGAAGAAACTACTTGATTTCTAAATTTCTCATCAGCTAAACGCGAATTCTGATTGGTAGACTGAAAAGTTGTGTACACCTGACAAATGAACCTCGCAATCCGCAAGCAATAGGTCGCAGGCACTTGTGTGTTTTTGTGCTTTTATACATGTGTGTGTGTGTATGTATTCAAATGATCTCCAAATAAATGCAAATAAAATAATATTAAAATTCGTAAACAAGGCAAGAATATTATCCTCTCCCGACTTACGGAAGCAAGTTTAGTATATATATCTTTTCGACACACTAGAGGAATAGAAACAGACGAGTTTAAAAATGTTTCTTATGTATGAATATGTTAATACAGATTGTTTCTACTTTCGTTTACATAGCTAATTGCAGTGCTCAAAAGGTTGAAGCCCTTCATTCTTATAAATACAGACAGGATTAGCCAGTTTTCATCTATTTCATGGATGTAATACTTTGTTAGCTACTTCTGTTGTGTGGCGTTAAATGTAGTTCCAATGTTGTTGTTTTCATAATTTCGGATGCATGCAAGTATAATGAAATAAAGTCAAGGAACGGGGTGGCTCATGGATCAAGTTCAGTTTAGGTCACCCAGCAACTGAGCAATACGTACGCTTTATAACACACATTCCCTTGCAAATGATTTACTTACACTTCTGTAAATACCTAGCGGTAGACAGCAACCCAAATTCAATTTCGAGAAGCTATAATTAATAATAATTTACATAAATACGTAATCGATTTACTTTACACACAGATATGGTACCACATGGGGAATATCAGTGGCGTCATTTTGTGTGATGAATATCACGTATTTGCTACATTATTAATGGAAAGATATCGAGGGGCGCTAAAAAACGTAGATAGGTTAGGTAAAGCCAGGGTAATTATTTTATCATTATACTTGAAGCACATCACATTTAACAGGACATACTTGTGTTCATCTCCAACGCGGAAGTAGCTAATTAATTGCACGTACTTGTTGCAATTTCAGTCTCATACTTTCATGGCCTAAATCTTTCTCCTGTGAATTTTACATTTTTTGGCTTACCTAAATTGAACTTAACCCGGGGTGGGACACATTATTGAAGGGTGTATGCGTGTTCTTTCACTCACATCATCCTTGTTCCATATTGTTCATTGCACGGATCCGAAATAATGTCAATATCAATTGCAAGTACATTCAGCGCCGCATAACAGAAGTAGCTAAAAGTAAGAAATACTTAATATGAACAGGAATGACTTATTGGCAATAGTTAAAGGAGATATACTCGACGGAAAAGCATTCTTTGTACGTAGTATGAAGAAGTCTTATCGTTATGCTAAATTTTCCTGTTTCCATGTGAACATTTATAATACACGATCGGTAATGTTCACAATACTTTCTTTTTTACTCCACATCATTTCCCCTCCCAAAATATCTTAAATCGACGTTTCTGGCATGTACTACCACTCTCCGAAATAGTTTTGTAAACTATATACAGACACGTATTAGAGAAAAGTATTCTTCTGAAATTATTTAAAAGGAATTATGTTAATCGTTAAGACGACGTGTACAAAGGAGTAGTAAAGTGACTTCGTGCGGTTTTTTTTTTACAAGATTGCCTTTCTTTTGTACGATATATATTAAAAACGATGATCAAGTGCGTAATTTATACCTTACGCCTAAATACGTAGCGCACACGTCTACTTCTCCTGTATCTTTAGAGCGCGTCTTCTTAAGCATACCCATATAGGCCCCTAACATACTCGAACATCATATTTTCATTGCCCGCAAAGCAGGCAACATTGTTTTTAGATGTTTTTGATCTTTAATACTATTGAAATGCATTGTATATTTATCAAGCAATTCTGTATTTATGCTTTCCATTTCTTGTTTCCTGTTGTCAAACTTTCGAGATACACAATCACTATCGGACCGTTAAATATTTAATTGACGAAAATCTGATGATTAAAGTTAACGACAGATTTAACAAACCGTTAGCGTTAACCGATGTTGACGAAACGGTCATTTCTCCTAATCAGACGTTAAATGTGCTTAACGGGTTGTTAAATCTCTAACCAGCGTTGGTGAAACCGGCCGTTAATGAATTGGTAAATTTAAGGTTACAGAATGAGGCACTTAAAGTAATAATTAATAAATTTTTGTAAGATGCTCCTCAGGGACTCTGAGACTTCTTGTGAGTACGGGCGTAGCGACCTCGAGGATACCCGAGCTGGTATCAACCGTCTTCATTCTGACTGATGCTCTGTTTTTCTCCTCATTTCATCTTTCTCTTACCTTCTACTCTAATCACGCATGTCTTTTTTTTTCTGATTGGGCTAATTTGGTTATGTGCTTTGGTTTTTATGTTAAACTAAGTTTTGAAATTACCTTAACTTCAAGACATATTTTGTTCAATTAAGACGATTACGACTCACCTCAAAGTAAGGTTTTTTTATATCGTTCTCTTACGTAGTTGCTTCAATATGAAGTGGCTAGGCCTTTCGGAGCAGTTCTCGCTCAGTCTTCAGGCCGTCGTTAAGGTGTAATTTAAATGTGTGTAGCTTTTTCTGAAATTAAACTGTATGTGAAATAGTGTACTGACCAGCTAATTTTTCTCAGATACATTTTTCTTAGGTTTCCACTTATCTTAGATTACTTCAATTCCAGTTTTAACACATCTGTACATACAATATTTTTGATAATTCTTAGCCTTCATAATTCTTATACTCGAACAGGAATTTGTTGTAAATATGGTCTATATACATTTTATCTACAAATGGCAAATATTCTACTCTAATCCTTACGATATAGCCCCAGCTATTCAAAGGTCTTTGGCGTCTAGCAATAGTGACAGCGAAGTAATTTTAAAATAGTAGGTTTTATAGTTGGAGTCAAGTATTTCGATTAATAAAATAATACACATCTTTCCACATGCATACATAACTTCACAACACACAATCTAATCTTACAAGAACTACAATCACACAAAATTACATCTCTACGACGCCCTGACGACGGAGCGAAAGGCCTAGCCATTTCATATTGAAGAACTAGAGGACGATGCTGAAAATCTTGCTTTAACATGAGTTATGTTAGTTGCAAGTTAAATTCAGCTGATTCTAATTATCTTGTTTAGGCAAATTTGTCGGGTAATTGATAAAATAAACATGTTTTGTTTATTCACAAGAAGAAAAATGTTATAAATTATTTATGCAAATGCTTTTATACCACGTATTGTAACTGACCATTATCCCATCCAAAAAGAATATACAGTAAAATGTGTTTTAAAGTTGGGTTTTACATGCACATGAATTTCTCATTTTAAACTACTACTTTTTTTTTTTTTTTTTTTTTTTTTTTTTTTTTTTTT